>JAXCHB010000336.1:0-196511 GCA_036926305.1 Uropetala carovei
CCTTTATCTCCGTCTCTTTCTTTGACCTTTAAATTGTTATTTTTTAAAGGATTCCTCGAGACGAGGAACCACGATCTCTTCATCATCTTTTTTCCCGTTCCTGTCCTTTTCTTATTCTCTTTCTCCGTCTGTCTCTCTTTCTTTCTTTACTCTCCGTGAGTTGTGTTGAAGTCTCTAATTCTGTGCCTCTGTTGTCGTAAACGGAGGATTTTTTTAAACGCAATCTTTGTTATGTTTTTTTTTTGCTGAGACGTCTTTTCGTTCCAATTCCTTCAGTTCTTGGGCGGAAAGGCATTATCTTCCTTCTTTCCTCTTTTCGGGGCGCTAACATGATCCCTATCATGTGATTGCATTCATATTCTACTGGACACATTGGTCTTCTGGACCATAGCATATTGTATTAATGTCGTAATTTATAGCTTTACTTAAAACATCAAAGTATTCACCCAGTTTTTTTTAGCTTAAAAGTCTAAAATTACAATAGAAATATAACTTGCAGCGAGTTTTAAAAAATTACATGCAATATTCTCCATATTTTGTGAGTAAATACAATACATAAGAGAGTCCTACAATCATTGGAAGTAATGCTGAAATTTTAACTGCCTTATTTAAGTAGACCGTTGTGTGTGATTAGTAGATTTGTGTATCGTTTTTAGATGTGATGTTCATGGAGCATATTAATTATTTTGTGATGCATGATATAATGAAGATGCGACAAAAATGCATGATTCGAGTTACATAACGTGGATTCGTAATACCGTAGCAAAATATTGACGGAACATGCGAATTAAAGTTAAAAGACATGAAAGTGAATAGGAGAAAAGTTTTGAAGGTGGCCCAAGGTACAGGGTTAATTTATTAGCGTATATAATCTCCTAAAATATAAAATCCTGTATACCATTATTATATATATAAACGATAGCCATGTTTATGAGAATATAGGTTATGTAATATCATATCGGTCCATTTGCGAAATACATCTATTCTATTTATGCGCACGGAAGCTATCATAAAACTAATATAAAGACAGTGTCACTTTGTCCCTTTGTCATGTAATTCTTTTTGAAGCTTAATATCTCGCAAACGACTGAACGAATTTAATGAAATTTTCAGGATGGCATTATGATATAATAAAAAACGTTTTAATGTATCGGTAATATATAGAAACCTTATTCTGTCCCTTTGTCCTTTTGTCACTCCCTCTGTCACGCTCTGAAAAACAAAACGATACCTGGAAAGAGAGGACTAAGGTCAGCTTTTGAAGCACAATAGATACTTGCGACGTGGGTTTTGAACTTTCGCTCGGATAGAAGGCAACCCTCTCTGCAGCAGTTATGATTTCAGGTCAAAGAAGACTGCCTCAATTTTATTTCAGAATAATCGATCATCCCCGTCATTTTTGACGGGCACTTATACTAGTTTTTGTAATAATTCTCGAATTTTTGTGCGTAAGTATATTTAAATCCACTAAATTCTACATTTCTGACGTTTATGATAACGAAATAATGTATCGCAACGATTTCTGGTGCCTTTACCTTCAGCATTCGTTTATGTGTGTATGCGTTGCATATTCACTGTCCTAAATAAACTGACACAATGAAAACGTGATGTAGAATAGCTGATTTTCACTTTTTCTTCGTAACATTCATTGCAGAATTTAATGTATAATCACCAAAATCTAAATTAGATTTATTTCAATAGTGGGCTAGCATAAAATGATAATGTTATTTTATGCATAAGTTGAAGTTGTTAGGACGGCCATTATTTGCCATTATATTATTATAGCTGATAATGCAAGATGTCATTAGTAAGTGACATGCATAGGGATTTCTTATAAATTTTTGTAATAACATTTATGGATAGAGGTCACGAGTATATTTTCTCTGTTGTCGAAGTTTGAATTATGACTTTGATTTGAAATGAGGGATTGTGGCCAAAATTGCATCGTGCGTCATTTTACTCCACGAGAGCATAAATTTCATGCATTATTGGATGTAACAATATGTGAGGGTTATTTCTTAAAGGTTCTGTGGCCTTTCTCAAAATATGGTTGTCGATTTGGAAGCTAGTTCGGTTTTGTAGTTCAGCAGTTTCCTTCCGAACATTTTTAAGGCATTCCTACTCAACAGACTCATCAATGACCATATGACCTCCAATACTGCCAATTAAACTATGTCACGTGAGGCTGATCCAGCTATAACATTATAATATTATATACAGGGTATCCCTGGACATTGTGAGTAAAAAATGTCATATCAACATGTTGTCACCGTTACTGAGATATGGAAATAAATAAATGGAACGTTGACTTTGAATAAAAATATATTTTATTTATATCGAAACCAAACACCAGACATTACTATGTGCAGCAAACTAAATAATGTTTTCAAAATGACCACCTCGTGAGTCAATGCATGCTGCCAGACGTCGTTCCATTGATTCTTGCCAACCGATTTCAGCCACGTCACCTTTCAAGCTCGTAAAGGCTTCCTGTATGCATTGTATTGCTGCTGCCTAGTTTCAGGTTTACCAGATTGATACACTCTGGACTTCAAGCAGCCTCATATGAAAAAATCTGGAGGATTTAGGTCGGATGACCGAGCTGGCAATCTTAACGTGTTCTCCTCCTCCTATCCACCATCCTCAAAAGTTTGCGTTCAAGTACGTTGTAACTTCTCTCATATAGTGAGGCGGTGCTCCATCATGGTGTATCCACATCCGAGCTCTCTTTGCAAGAGGAACATCTTCTAATAAAGGCGGTAGTTCTTGTCCCAAAAAAATCTTTGGTAGGCAGATGTTAAACGTTCTTCGATAAAATGCGGTCCAATAAGGTCGTTCCCTAACACTGCACACCACAAATTTACAAATATTTGCTGAAAATTACTTTCAACCGCCTCGTCTGGATTTTCATGAGCCCATGTATGCGAATTCCTTGTATTGTTGTTGCCATCACGCGTAAACAAAGCTTCATCTGTGAAAAGGATGTCATCCAACATCTTCCGACGTGTTATTAACCAATTTCAAAACTGTATACCTACGACTTTCGTAATCCTCTGGTAAGAGATGTTGTACCATTTGAAGGTGGTATGGATACAAACCATCACGGTGTAGAATCCTCCACACTTGGGAACGTGAAACCCCAGTCCTGAAGGAAATTCTCCGAATACTTGATCGTATACTTCAGTTCACTGCGTTTGAAACTTCAATTTCTCCATGCGTAAATTGCTCATGCTCTGTAGTTGGCCGCAGAAATGAACCAGTTTTCCTTAATATTCTGTACGTATTTTGAAATGTACATCGATCTGGAATTGGGCGGCCTGGATGACTTCGCTGGTATTCGGCAACAGCTGCCCTAGCATTACCGTTGCAAAAGCCGTAAATAAATATAATGTCCGCATATTCTTCATTTGAAAACAATGCCGACATTGTTAATGAAGTTACACAGACTAAAATAAGCAATTTGATAAACAATACACACGTAACACAACTATGCACTAAGAGTTGCAAACACAGACTGAACACTCATGAGACCGACCGGCCGACTCATGCAAGCCTCGACATGTCAACTGGGGCAGCTAATACAATGCATAAAGGAGGCCTATTTCCATATCTCAGTATTGGTAACAAATCAGACCCATGTTGATATGACATTTTTACTCATAATCAGAATGAGCCCTAGAATGCGCTCCTGAAGTTTCGACATTACTTCCCGAGACACCCTGTATGAGCATATAAAGTTGGAAATAATCTTCAATGTACCACTTTTAGTAATGTTTTTAGGAAAAGTTAGAATGAGAATAGTTATGAGCGACAAATACTATTTTGTGTGAGATAGAGAATGCAATAATTTTACAATCGTGATTACTGGCCGAGATTGTTATTGGCGAACAAGGTAAACTTAAAGAAAACCCTGTAACAAGCGAAACGAATTCTCTACTGTAACTCAAACACCGAAAGTTGATTAAATTAAATGGTAAGTTATTTATTTTAATTATCAGGGAAAAATGATATGACGGCAAATTTCTTCCCTATTCCATTAACTAATTTTAAAGTTTTATCAAGAAGTAGATAATTTAAATACCAACGATAGAGACTATCACATAAGTGCATTTTCGAGGATGGATTCCATGTCTACATTTCGGACTGAGATTCCGACACCTACTCCTCTATGAATGAACTAGTGTAATTGCGTGAATTAAGTATTACGTTAAAATAAAATAACAATTAATGACACCAACTTTTGTGTGTTGTCAGGGCGATGAACTGAATAAATGCGTAAAAATAAGGAAAATTGATGTAAAATCTAATTTTTTGCCTTTTTATAATGAGATGTGAAATTATACAATGTGGAAATTAATTTCTTTAGTTTTCTCGACATAACTGTGAAAATGCCGCATCGATATATCATTTTTAAGATATTTTAAAATGCTACAGTAAAAAGGCTTGCTCGTTTCGTTTCATCTCTACCGATGTTATTCAAGTGGAGAAACGATATGCTTCTGGAGTCAAACCCAGGACTACTATGTACACATATTGAAAAGTTGAAAAGCCAAGTGATTCCTGAATGTCTGATCGAAAAATATTGAAAAGCTCTTTAGTAATGGACGGTTTTCCTCATTCTCCCATCTAACTCCGTGCAGCGTGACACTGTAACAGAAGAAGGGTACATATTATTTAATAGGAAATAATATAATTTTATGAGTAAGAATTAAAACAAAAATTTCATTTAGAAAATCTTTAATTCCTCAATAAACCACATTTTGGCGACCTGAGTTTCAGCGTATGACTCCAAAATTGATAATGAAACTTTATTTCCCCTGCTAACTCATATTTTCATGGCGTATACACGTATACCTCTGTTAATGAAGTAGATGCGTTCCACGACGTCACTTCGTTATCGGAAACTTCGTTACCAGAGGAATAAATTACATAAGAAAGGAATGGATGCGTTCTAGGGCTTCAGAAAAGGGGGTTTTAGTACGAAAATTTCAGCATGTAATAAAAGAAACGGGCTAAACTGCTGGTACACAAGCAAAGAGTATTTTAAAATTTCTAAAGCTACAATGAGCATTAAAACAAAACGACAGGGTTTTTCTGAGGCTCATTTCCTGCGATTTCGCATCGGTGGTAGTGTGTATGACAGGGGAAAAACGAAGGGAAGAAGCCTTTATACTTGTTTCGAAGATGGTCTTATGACTTGAATATTTGTTTCTAAAGAAATACATTTACACTGCACTTTTTGCTTATTAAACTTACTTTCACTTGAAGAGAGTTTGGAATACATACTGAGGTAATAATTGGATTGATCCCAATCAACAAATAGTAAAATTGTTAAATGAACGTACGTCCCTTTAATACGAAAATGAGAGGTTACCTAAGCTATTATATTCTGAATTGGCTACTTCGAGTTAAAGAGTCAAAGTAGCTCGTTTCATTCATTTAAAGTGTCGATGGTACTTCATCTATTTATAGAATAGATCGGGATCGAGAATATAGCAACATTCTAATTTAATAGCTGCAATGTAGCGAACATATATGATACTATATTAGCGAAGCTTCGAAATGTAAGTAGCGCCAGTATCAATTCCCGTCTCGGCCACCTGATCCGTATGAAACGCGTACCTATATTAATTTGAAAAATTCCCGACTTTTTCGAAATGTCACTGCGGAATTTCCGTATTCGTTATAAAGGAGCTTCGTTCCCAGAGGCTTCGTTAAGCGAGGTATACCTGTAGTTCCATAATAATCTTCTGCAAGGACCGATAATTACGCACTGTCTTCACAGACCACAAGTTTCACGTCTTCTGAAATGCCACTTAATTCAGCGGACGTCATCCATTAAAACAAAAAAACAAACGCCCAACGACACGCCGAAATAATTAGCCGAAGTATCCCTTCCCTCATTACAGAGAAAATAGGTCATCCGCCTCTCCCCGAGGAGTGTAACAGAGTGTCAAACAAGGGAGGATCGCGACTGAAAAAGTCTCTCTCTTGTGGCCTTCGTCTTCATTTTAGCCTCTGCAGGAGGACTAGCCAAAAGGGTTTCGCCTCGTTTCCTTCAAAGGGATCCAGGAAGAGGAAGAAATGCCCTTCGGTTCAGACTAGCAGTGATGCATGTCCACGGTTTCCACGGGCGTCCTCGTGTATTTTTTCCTCGATGGTGCAAGGATGAAGGGGAGAGGGGAGGCGTAGTTGTAAGGCGGTGGAGGCGGCGCGGAGGAAGTTTCGGAGGTGGGATGAGGCGAAGGTTTGCGTCTTTGGAGACGGAAACTGGTGGAAGCATCTACAACAGAAGGGTTTTTGGAGATTGAGGATGGCGGCGCTTTGGAAGGAAAGCAGAGGAACGGAGGACGGGTTCAGCTTCAGGCCTTCGCCCTCTCTTTCATTCCGCCGCCCCTCCTATCATCTCCGTTCCCCCACCCCCTTCTACCGCGGGTAGGGTTTAATCCCCCATTAAAACCTTAGCTAGCCCGAATAAATCCGAGGATTTTGGAGGCCCCGGCATTTATTTAGTGGGAGGAGGAACTGTTAGGCGTTAGAAGACAGAGAAGAGGTGGGAGGATTTAGATTGGTGGAGCCCTCTTCCGCCAGCAGCAGCAAACCGTGCTTTCCTTCCAGAAACGATTCTCTCCTCCCCCCCCCCCCCCCTCCCCACACACATGCATAATGCGCCATCTCTCCCAAAAACCTTGATATTTATTTCCCGGATCGCTTTTTCGCGTCATCCCTTTACTTTAATCGGGTTTAAAATTTTTGCCGCCATCATTTTCTCCCTCTTACTCAGGGATTATCGACAGGAGAAAGGCGTCTCGTACATTACGTAAACCTCTCCCTAATGCATTCATAATTTGTCGGATTTTCTTAAATTAGTACTTCCACCAATTTTTCTGACCGCGGCGGGATCGATTGTTGTTATTTATCGCAGGAAGCGCTCGGATCGTAATGGCTCCGGATGACTGACGATCATCTAGTTCCGAGTATTACCTTGAATTTACGGCTGTCTGATGGCGAATTATTCTAGGTTGGGGACGGGATAAAATTTGCTCGTCTTGCTAAAATCCAAGTTGGTGATCTTGAACTATGAAGAAGCTATTATAAAGTTTTCTCTCCGCAGCTTTGAGCAGCATTTCCATAAGTCTAATACGAAATGTGCTTGCCTTTTTAACGGCGCTCAGCTCACGTTTACAATATATGTGAGAAATGTATATCAGTATTTCTCAAAGCTTTTGCTATAAAATGAGGGAGCTGATTTACGAGGACATTTTTTGCAGACAAAAGTTTCTGTTATTCAACCCCTTTGATCGTTTTAATCCTCCATCAGCACGGACTCTTTAAAAATTTTCCAAAAACGGATCGTAGATAAGATCTTTTAAAATAAATTCATAAGTAAAAACACCGATGTTTACGACCCGCAACTTGTAATTTCACATAATCCCACTTCGCGTTCACCGGTACTAAGAAAATTAAAAAGTAAACGCTATTACCGTCGATTTGAGCGTACTCGTTTCAAGAATGTTATTTTATCCGAAAGAGAAATAATGCGATCAAATGGGGGAATTTTTTGTGTACCTAAACGGTCGACGCCATAAATTTAAAAAAACTACGCGGCACCTAACGAATCTTTTTCAAAGGTTGTCATGCCAAAACATATAGAATTTATTTTTCTTATCTTCGCATTGATATTTTCTTAGAATCCTCGTTTCAACATCGCTTAATGTTATTCTTATACGTATTTCCCCTCGAGCCTTTTTCTCGAGACAGTTTTTTTTGTCGACCGCAACTCACGCCATACGCCATCTTTGCTCAAAAGGTTTTGGCGAGGTGTGTACTTTTTTAAAAAAATTTACCCTTCGATGATTTAATCCAAAACTTAGATGGAGGCTTTGATAATAAGTAACACTGTCTCCCGACTCCCAGCCGTTTCGTAATCAAATTTTCTTCTCCGCTGATATAATTGCAGGAAGTTACAACGGCCCTGCACTCTGACATAAATTCGTTTTATTTTCGTGAAAATGTACGTACACATGATTTAGGGCTGTAACTCTTATTGAGAAAGTTCAGCAGGTTTGATTGAAGGAAACAGATGGGATATTCGTCATGAATTTTAGCGCTTCGAGGAAAGTTTCCTCTTTAAGAGTAGGAATAAATGTTTTATTCTTTCGTAAATTTATTGAATCTCTGGAGTTACTTTAGTTTATAGTGAAACCTTTATTTTTTTCCTGGTACGTTTGTTTTTATAATCGAACATTTTTTCTTAACACATGAATGGAAATCGATCAGTTTCGCACTATTTAAACTTATGGATTCGAAAAAGTGGAAGAAGTGGAATATGATTATTTTTAGTATACAGAAAGTTACAACTTTAAGTGAAATATGTCAAGCATGAAATGTCATATTTTACGTCTGCTGTACGTAGCTAGATTAAACTAAACTATTACTAAAACAACCTCCATTTTTTCTGTAATGCTTTTGGAACAACCGTAAATGTCCGACTACGTTTTTTATACTCCGTCAAAATTTACATAATTTTATATAAAGCGTTGCGCAGACGGTTAATACCGAAACCAAAAATTAAGTTCCGTTGTATATTTCCCATGGGCGATATACTTTTATGGCAGTAAATGTTTAAAAAATTACGCCTATAATACCCTCTTTTGGATATTTCCAAAAGAAATATTAATTTTTCTTTCCTGTCCCTTGGATTTTTTAGTGAGGCTTCCTCCTTTCTCTCTTTCTCTCCTCCTTTCTCTCTCTCTCCTACTTTCTCTCTCTCTCTCCTACTTTCTCTCTATCCCTCTCCTTTGGAATCCTTATTCAACGCCTTTTCTAAAAAAATCTCTGTGTTTTATGTCCTCCCTCTTCTCCAGTTTTTCATTCCTTTTTTGCTTCCGTACATAAACGCAGTCTTGTATTTTTTTGTTATTCCTTCCTGCTCCTCCCATTCATCACACTTCAAGCGCATTCCAGGCGCCCTCTTTCTCCCGCCAACCTCCGTGGTTCCTTTTCTTTTTCCCTCTTTTCATTTCCTCACTCTCTTTTTTTCAATTTCGCGTCCCCTTTTTACCTCCATCTCTTCCTCTCTCTCTCTCCCATTCCATTCCCTTTGTCTTCGTCTCATGCTCCATCCATCTCCATTCTTCCTTCTCTCTCTCTCTCCCTCTCTCTAGCCCCACCCGATGTCCATATTTCTCTCTTTATCTCCATCTCTTCCGCACACGCTTTTTCTCTCTTCCTCTTATCATAGTTCTCGCCTCGTCTCACACGCCGTCATTCTCGACTTTTTTTTTCTCTCTCTCTCCTCAAATCGTCCCGTGCCTCTCCTTACCGGTTTCCCCCCCCCCCCCTCTTTCTTTTCTTTGTTTATCTTTCTTAATAGTTGTTCTGTTTTCTTCTTTCCATTCCCGCGCATCATCCTTCCTTCCTGCTGCTGACTCATTTTTTCTATCTTGCGTTGCGTCTATTCTCTAGGATCTTCCTTCATATCTCTCTTTCTCTCTCTCTCTCTCCACCTCTTCTTTCACCGTATTCTCTTCTTTATCTCTTTCTAAACGTTCCTTTTCAGTCTCCTTCTTTTCTCTAGCAGCACCTTTTCTCTCTCATTTTTTCCCCCAACGTTTTAACTTTGCCTTCAAGGCCTTTCCCAGCACTCACACCCACACACGCAAAAACGCCCAAAGCATGCATAAAACGTTATTCCACAGCTTCCCTCTCCCTCTCTCCCTCCCTCTTTCACTATTCATCTCTCTCTCTCTCTCTCGGCATTTTCGAATGAAAGAGAAAGAGAGTGTTGAAAATTCTCCGATATCGCCATTTCAAGATACGGCGATATATCATTGGGCGCGCGTCACTTTACCTCGGCGTCGCATCCAGCCTCGCTCAATGAGCAGTCTTTTTTCTTGATACCGCCCATTACCAACGAGCAATTCTATTTTTTTCGAAAAAGCCATTCGATTCCCTGGTGATGGATTCCAAATATATATCCCTTTCCTTTTTTATGCGACGCAAGGTATCCTTTGTCTCGTAGAAAGAATTTTATGTACAACTTTTAGCTGAATTTCATTTTAAATAACTCCGGGAATAGTTTTATTTTCTCAACATTTTTAGATTGAATGATTTTTACAATATTTTTTATTTTATATCTCTATTTCATTATTACACACCGACGAAATGTATTATTTACATTTTGAAATACCGATTCCTGCTGAACATAATGTAATTCATTCTATTTTAAGATATTGTCTTTTTTCTTCTATAGACAGGTATATTTCTCTGAGCGATGAGTTTGATTTTTATAAATATACATGTATATAGCAAAAACTCTTTCACCACCAGATAAACAGCTAATGTTCCATGAATAAGCAATTCTTGACGATGCAACTCGGAAAGTAAAATTATTATTTTGCATAAGTCTTGAGAAGTGTTTAAAGGTTGACATTTTTGTATCAATCATAATATAAGCGAGTGTGTGAATTGTAAATCCTATTTATCTAGTGATATTTTCCGATTTAAGTAATGTATTATATATTTTTAATTTGTTTTTGCTGAAAAACATGATGTACGAACGTTTGATTTAAATGTGATGGATTAATCGTTAATTTATTTCATTTGACGTCAAAATTTAGTTCATAACACCTGAAAATAGTTTGAATTAATATCTTACCATTGAATTTACTCTTTCACAGCTAAGAAATAGTGAAATGGAACGTTTAACTAAAGACTCAGCATTCCTAGTTATTGATTAGCTTTCCATTACAGCAGTCGAAGTCTGAAGCGAAGTTATGAAATACCTAGTTTGTTGGATCAAAATCATAATTCGATTTCTTAATTAACAGTTCATATATATTCGTCCAATTACCATTTATACACATTTTATTTTATGAATAAAATTGCTCCTCGAGGTATTTTGTGGTTGCTATGATGAAAATTATGTAAATTTTAGATCTGTCACTTCGTGATTCCCACATTCCTATCAAAAAGCTTAGTAAGTACACTTTTTTTTTGAAATTCTGCATTGGAAAAATTTATACTCGGGAATAGCACACACCGACGTATAAATACGGCTCTAAACATCTCATTTCGAATCGAAACGATACTTCGAGGCAATTATTTCTCTCTTTAATTGTTAAGGTGAACATCTTTAAGGAGCTCTGCCTCGAATTAAGAGTATTTCGTAGTGGCGTATCTTGCTTGTTTTTTATTAGTCATTCTTCACGGAAGGAACAATGTGCTCGGTATAACAATTCATCCTTAGTCCCTTCTCTCTCTCTTAAATCTGTCTTAAACACCGCGCGGCATATTAACCTCCGCTCAAATAAATTCCTTTGCTTCTTCCTTCTTCAGACAGCGCAAGGAGAAGCTACTTATTTGTATCATCATCATGATCAGCCCTTTTCAATCAATTGACAAGTTGGTCCCAAGAACTTAAACTCTCTGTCCCACCTGTCTTCCGGACTTCTTTTCGGTCTATTGATGTTTCTTGGGATCCATTCGATGACACTGGACGTCCAACGCTGGTCATTTCTTCTAGCAATGTGGCCCGCCCACTGCCATTTTAGCGCCTCCACTCCTGTAATCACGTCACAGATTCCCGTCTTATTTCGTACCCAGTCTTTCCTCTTGCGGTCTCTTCAGGTGATCCCTAACATGCATCTCTCCATGCTCCTCTGTGTTGATTGTAGGCGGTAGGTTATTTTGGCGTTCATGGTCCATGTTTCGCATCCATATGTGAAAACAGGCAGAACATATTGGTCATACAATCTCCTTTTTAGAAAGACTGGGATATTTGATTTAAAGATGTTTGTATTCTTGCCAAAAGCACTCCATGCCATATTCACACTGCGGTTCATTTTTCCAAGAAGCGATTCATCTATAGTGATGAGCTGACCCAAGAAAACGTACCTGGTTACTTCTCCGAGCTCTGATCCGTTGATATATGTCTTATCAGGATTTGTGAAGGAGTTGTATATGACCTTTGTTTTATTATTCATCTAAGCCCAGCTTCTCGGCTTACTTTCTCAAGCTCTTCAGTTCTTCTATGGAGCTCTTCTGGGCTTCTTGCGAGCAGTATAACGTCATCTGTAAAGCGCAGATGACTAAGTTGTTCTCCATTTACTTGTATGCCTTTTTCTTCTCAGCGTTTTGAATACTTCTTGTAGAGCTGCCGTAAATAACTTAGGCGACATAGTATCTCCTTCTCTCGCTACCTTTTCGATCTTAAAGGCACTCGTTTCTTCATGCAGCTGGACAGATGTTGTCCAATTTTCGTAGATATTCTTGGTCAAGGCTATATACGTTTCTTCTACTCCTTGTTTCTTTAGTGCACGTAAGACCGACGAAGTTCGGATAGAATCGAATGATTTCTCGTGGTGAATGAAGCACATGCATAGAGGTAATTCGTACTCGTTAGCCCAACTGACGACCTCTCACGACTTGGATGTGGCTGTTTGGAGTAGGGTGATCGATCTGTATTTATTCAAATTTTCTTTGGAACTTTTCGTGTGCAAAAGGATGATGCTTGCATGATTTCACCCTATCGGTATCATTTCCTTCCTCAGGCATGATGTAAAATTCTTGACAAGAATCTTTTCCATATAATTACCCGTTACTATGAATACTTCCGCTGTGATACCATCCACTCCAGATGCTTTTCAATTTTTCATACTTCTGATTGCGTGTCTTTCCTCTTCTGGAAGGATATCTGGAATCTCTTCAGTGGGCGTATTTCCTTTTTCATTTGCTTAATAATTTCCTAGAGGATCCTCATACAATCTGGTGTAGAATTATTGTTTTTATTGACTAGTAAGTGGTCAATTTCATTTTTGATGCCATTGAGTCCCTTCCAGTTCCATTTTCTATTGGGACTCTTCATGAAGGTGTTAATTACATTTAGACTAGTATACAAGTCTGTCTCCTCGTTCGTTTCTGCCTCCACAGCCCTATTTTCCAATTGAGCTGTTGTATTTCCTTTTGTTCTCCTACCTTGGCATTGAAATCACCCATGACCACCTTTAGATGGCAGCTTCCTTTGTCGTGCAGTTCTCCAACATCTTGGTAGAAATCTTCCACTTCCTCATCCGAGTATGACTAAGTTGGCGCGTAGATTTGGACTATTTGAAGTTGATATCTCTTATTTATTTGAATCACTAGTCTATCTACCCGCTTGGATGAACTTTCATTTCCACGATATTGTTCTTCAATATTTTATTGACGATGAATCCAAATCCTCCTATTCTTCCTGTGTCAGTTCCACTGTAATAAAAAAGATGTCCACTCTACAACTCCAATAGGCCTTTATCTTTTCTTCTTACCTCACTAAGCCCTAAAATGTCCCGCTTGATCTTCTTCAGTTATTCATGAAGCTCTTGAAGTCCATTTTTGCTGGACAAAGTCTTTAAATTCCAAGACGAAAATGACAATAATATAATTAATCTCCTGGGTATTAATTTATTTTTTCCAATCTATGAGAGGTAAAATTTACGTTGCTGATAAATACATACTTGTATACGCAATGAAAAATAATTATATCTTTATAAAGTCGATTTATTTTCCAATATTTTAAAAAGGAGGAGAATGAAAACATCAATAAATCTAAAACCGTCCATTTATTGTGAATACATTCTTTGAAAATAACAATATACATTTGAATCAAATCATTAATTTTATTTTTAAATCTCATTAAACTAGGCAATTCTTAAAATATTTGGTAGGAAATGCGAGGTGAATTTTTAATTATATCTGTTACCAAATAACTACGTCGCATTATTGCAGTTTCAGTTAACAATCTTTTTGTGGAAATAGAAATTTGCATAAGTTACTATTATTTTATCATTATTCAAATTTATTATTATTTTATATTCGATGTTATTGGCGCATTTAGTCGAGTAAAAGGAAAATAAATACACAATAAAAGAAAGTGAATAACGTGCTTCATTACGTAGTTTAAAAAATTGACATCTCTCCTTCACAGAGGTGTGCTCTTTGGGTTTATAGTATTGAAATATTTGGTACACAGCACTAGACATACAATAGATAATGCGTGGAAAACAGTAACGACACTTTTCACGAATTATAACTCATTTATTACTATCATCAATTTGATGCTGCACCATAAATATAATTCCAAATAATTAGTTTTCTCGGAAGGGAAACGAACGCCCTCACCTCATCACGTCATACAATATTAGCATAAGAATTAGCCTTAATGCAAATCGTAGAGCGCGAAGAGCATTTCGGGAAAACTGTGTGTTCAATTAACACAAAGAGCCGATCCGCCCGCCTTCGCACTTGCTAATGTCATTATCTAGCCCATTCATTCCAACCGCCTCTGCCTTCCTCTTTTCCTCTACTTGCCCGCGTTTCCCATTTAAGTGTTCCGTTCTATCTTTAGAAGCGAGAAACCTGGATAGATCAATGAGCAGATTTTGCATTAACGCCATGGAGTTTGTACACTTTAGGGAGAGGAAGTACCTCTCAAGGCCTCGTAATTTTGAGGAGCCAAAGAAAAAGAGAGAGAGATATATATTCTTACTCCATTCGTTCTGACGCTTATTCACTCCTTTTCATTCCACGCCGCTTTCGTTCCACTTCTCGAGGCGAGTGTGTAACGTTCCGCTGTTTCGCGTGGTTTGTGTACGGCAGGTTTAACGTACGCTTAGCGATAACTATGTGGCATCTCTTTGGGATTCGTTGTGTTCCATTGGTAGAAGATGGCTAAGTAGTACGCGGGGATGATTCTCTCTCTCTCCCTCCTCTCGACTCCTTCTGTCTGTTCCCTCTTTTCTACTCTTCGGTATGATAGTTCATTTTACTTAGGAATATGTATGTACTGCCACCTTAGCCTAATTCGTCTCCGCTGTCGGAGCAGGAGTACTCGGTCGCGGGCGGATGTCGCAAATGCGTTTATATTATTATTTCAAGGTCTCTTTAGACGAAAAGGTCGGATGTATATCGGAGAGAGAAATGTTTTCGCGTTCTTTCTTCTCCAGGATCTGCCGAGAGTTTGCGACGAGTTTAATAGGATTTTTCATGATTTTTTTAAATTGCTGCTATTTTGTCCGCAATTTTTGAAATATTTTTTATATTGTTCCACTAGTAAGAGATAATTAAGTAGATAACATTTCTAATTTAACTTTACAGGTAAAATACTTTCTCGAAATTTTATAATAATTACGGTAGAAGCACATTTAGCTTTTACGATTAAAGCCTATAATTTAGCATTTCTTTCAAATCTTCTAATGTACTCGTTATGTCTGTACGACCCTTTCACTTACATGTTCAGTGAAAAAATTCCACGCAGTTCAAGTTAGAGCAACCAATTTTTAGATATTGTACGTACGTGGCCGTAAGTTCTTCCCGCATTTAAATTGTCAATTTTCTGGAGGCGGTCTAAGGGCTGTAGTGGGGCGCCCAATTAAAAATAAAACATTAAATTAGTAAAATAATTCTGTATTGTTCCAATTACATCAACCAAATTTTTAAGATTGTTTTTTGTAGTGGCAATCATGAACCCTATTGATATTGTGATCTGTACGTCTGTCCGTTTGTCTTTAAGCAGGATCAAAAACAACCCTTATTAACTTATTTTATATAAAAAATACTGCATTGTCTCTCGCTTCCTCTTTAGAGGGATCATTGTTACATCTAAGAAATCCTGAGGCCACTCTCGCGAGTCGTAAATCTTGTTAATTAATTTCGCAATCACTTTTAGTCCTTCCGATCCCATGACTTTAAGTACCTTTGCTGGTATTCCATCGCTGCCTGTAGCTTTTCCTTTCTTCAGTTCCATTATCGCCTTTTCTGCTTCGCTTTTCATAATACTTGGTCCCAAGTTGTCTTTTCCAATGTTAACCTCTTCTTCCAGTTCTATTTGTGCCGATCCTGCCTGCTTGCTGTATAGTTCCTTAATGTGTACTTCCCATACTTGTGCTACATCCTTTAGTTCTGCTACTATTTTTCCATCTATATTCATAATTCTTTTACCACGAATCCCATTAGGCTTCTTGTCTTCTAACTCCCGCGCCCTAGCATAAATCATATCGTACCGTCTTAACTTCTCCATCTGTTGCATTTCCTCACATTTTTCTTTTATCCAATTTTCCCTAGCTTTATCTGTTTATATATATATATATATACATACACACTACGGAAGAGGAAAGGTAAATGAGGATATTTAGGACAACTAGGTGTTGAAGGAAACCCAGTGAACACTTACCGGAAGGAGAGCCGCTGGGGTGTTGGAGAGACACATTTGTAGAGGTTATTGGAGCTTTCGGGATGATCCCTTCGTCAGCACAAGAGAGAGACAACACCTAGTTGTCCTAAACAAATATATATATATATATATGGTGGGTCAAAAGTCAAGACACACTCAAAAAACATTTTAAAAACCAGCAATAATTCATTTAATTACCAATATTATTATTAAAAACTTATCTTATTTTCTGTATTTAAACTATGCACCTTCTACATTGATACAGTCCATGTATTAATTAAAATTACTATGTAATTACAACTACTTATTATGATTTGTCCTTGCATTAATTAAAATCCCTAAGGTGCGTGACTTTTGGTCCACTCTGTATATAGAAGGGCTTCAGCCCGAAAGCTCCATATTTGTGTTGTTTTTGTGTTTTTTTTATGTCCTCATCACTCCCAGCGGCTCTTCAGTCTAGGTAAGTGTCCACTGGGATTCCTCCATCACCTTGTTGCCACCTTTATTTATATATATATATATATATATATATATATATGTAGCGAAAACGTACTAAATTCATGCCATTACTTCTTGTCATCCATCGCATAACCACAATCCAATTTTTGTTCTTTTTTGTAATCTCCCATGACGTACCGACCATGACTTATGAGCCATGGAAAAGCTTTAATAAGATGTGGTACGGGAATTCCTCAACCGCCAAATTCCTCCCCCAATAGAACGCCTTTTCAACCGTTGTAGCGGATGACGGTTGCGACCCATTCCATTCTCCCAGCCTCCCGTCTCCTCCCGAATATCCCACCACCAACCACGCCCATCCGTCCTCCTCTACCACCAAATTCCACCCTCCTCCACCGCCACACCGAGAAATATTCTCCCTCCACCCCCACTCCACGCAACCCCCACGCCCTATAACTCGCCAGATGAAAAATAAAAACCCCGCACTCCTCTCCTGCAGCAGAATCCTTCCTTTTCTTCGCCATCAAAATACCCATTCTCCTCGCCTCTATATCCTACCCCAACCACCGCCTCCACTCCCGCCTTAAATCCCCCCACCCCAATCCTCGACCTCCATCTCCACTCTGCACGACCTTTTGTTGACTTCATTCCCTATTCATTGAAAACGCGTCCCATCCCTACCACCACCAAGGACGTCAATCCCACCAATTCCGTCCCTCTTTCTCCCCCCCCTTCCTCTAGCGCTTCCCTCTCCATATCCCTCTCTCTCTCTCTCTTCGCCACCCTCTCACTTCCTCCTCCTCCCCAACCCTTCTTCTACGCCCAAATCCACCGCCGTACACACCGAAAAAATAAAACTCTCCACCCATCCTACTCCGCCTACGTTTTCCCATCCACCGCCTCGGTCCCAAAGCCACAGGCTGCTTGTTTTTCGAGTTTGCCTTCATAAATCTCCTCGTGGCGGTTTGGGCATCGAATTGAGAAAAGCAATGAGGAGGTGGTCACGTGTGTATGAGGAAAAGGAGTGAGGAGGTTGGAGGCAGTGATGTGTACGGGAGAGCGAGACAGAGAGAGAGAGAGAGAGGTCTGGTGCGGTGCGAGGAAGGATAAGCGCTTTGGGGTGAAGGAAAGGGTAGGAGATCATCCCGATGCAAAATAAGGACCTTCGGTTTCATCCAGTGTCGCATCAAGGATATATGGCGGACCGCAGCAGAATTTCCCGAAAACAGGATTCGGGAAAGAATGGGATATGAAAGTATTGCTCCCTGCAGGATTTGCGGGATGGTTTCCTTCTTCGTGGGATTCGCGCGGAAACGTCGTATAAGATTTGGGAGTGAATTGCTAGCTGAGGTATTGAAATTGCGTTGGAGTTTATTTTTAACGACCGGAGTTCGAATGTGAGATTTTCGAGTGTAAATCTCGGATTGGAACTGAGAGACTTAGGGAATTGTAACTTGCCTGAAGGTATAGAACGTGATATTAAAGTCAGTCATGTGTCACTGATTCACACGTTTTCGTTTTTGAAATGCATATCTTTAGTCAAAAAATTGTAGCAGATTTCAGTGTGTTTAGTTTCTAAATGGCATAAAATCACAGAAATTTTATGAAAATAATAAACTTTTTGGATGTCATTGTTTAATTATTTTTATAAAGAGATAACAGCAAAAAAGTTTTTATTACATAAAATGGTTCAAAAATAATGGTTTAAATATGGTCGAAATTCCGCATATGATTTTCGATGGAAAGATCCATTTTAGCAGACGCTAGAAGACATTTTAACGTAATCGGCTATATACAGTAACAGAGTGAACCTATAGATAGAACTTTGCCATTAACTATTTAAGATGTATATTCCCAGTCGAATATCCGGTTATAATAACTCTGCATTATTAAATAGCCCGAATATTAAATAGGCCGACGTTCCATAGAAACAAACAAAATAAAGTTTACATTTAAATATTAAATATTGTTGTATTCTAATACTAAATTAATTTCCTAAAAACCCTCTATCATAACTCATGAATCTGATCATTCAAGTCAAGACGCACGAAAACGTCAAGACCGCAACGCTTATATGAGAGAATACATGAGAAAACGACGTCGAACACAACGTGAGCTTGAAGCTGGAGAACAAGCAGCTAAGCGTCGAACAGATAATGCAGAAAATGTCAATGAACCAGCAATGCCCATCGGGTTGTAAAAAAACTGCAAAATAACTTTATCGACGCAGAAATTATTACGGGAAGTAACAAAGAAGGACGAGTGTTTATTCCACGCATTAAATTGATAGCAAGTGACAGTAGTTTACCTTTCACCATGCGAAGACGCCGATTTCCAGTCATTTTGGCTTTTGCGATGCCAATTAATAAAGTTCAGGGCCAAACATTTTATCATGTTGGTGTTTACTTGCCTGAGTCTGTATTTGGACACGGTCAGCTCTACGTGGCTCTCACAAGAACAAGAAATTATAAATATGTGAAAGATTTTGATGAATGAAAAAAACATTCACAAAGAATGTGGTGATTAAAGAGCTGTTAAAGTGATTTTTTTCATCCGATCAAGATGAATTGTCTTCCCGTCATTTTTAACGGGTTTCCACTAGTAAATATATAAAATCCTCTAGTAAATATATAAAAACTTATTGCATTGATTAAATAGGTTTGAACTATAATTACGAACAAAAAATTAATAACTTCAATTTTAATAAATATATGGCATCGAGGCTTCGAATTAATTCAAAGTATGGATAATCGAAAAAAGAAATAAATAACGCAATGATATATATCGACATTTACTCGATTTGAGGCAAATATCGAAGGAACCTGCATAAAAGATATTGACCATTTCTACCAATTAAAAATATATCAGAAATTTATGGCTTTAATGCGAGTTATAAATGGCAATGGATTATGGCTGATGCTGGAGTCAAAGGAGTCGCTTTGACAGTATTACGTTTTTTTCTTCGCGGCCCTCTAAATCCGATGTCCCTCTCGAAACGTCAGTCTTCCCAAATGAGCGATGCTCTTTTGTTTTCGCCCGAAGGATCTACAAAAATGCACGATGATGCATCGTCAGCCGTGCTTGGCTCTTGGCTGAACAGAGTGCAGAGGGAGAAATTACTCATGAATAATTCCTTTAATGAGGATGGATATTCGCCATTCCTGGCCAACTCGTTGCCAAGTCAATATGTAGTGAACTTTTTCCTGTTGGCAGTTCCGTCCCTCTGTGGCCGCTCTTCATAACGACCAACGTCAATCCATTTGACAAATTCCATCTCTTAAGCCTCATCAAAAGACCTCAAATACGTTTAATCATTTTTTGAGCGAGGATTTAAGCAAAATGTACATTTCTCTATGCGTTTTAACCGTCGAAGAAATTGATTTGGTATAAAAGTTATTTATCGTCTTACATAAAGTATGATGTTCATTTTATGCTTAGACGTGAATTTTCCATTATACGTTTTACATCATAATATTACAAATTTGGTAATGATAGCGGTATTTCCACAAGAGAATGGGATATAAGTATTTTAAAAACTAATCACAACAGTTCATTTTAACATTTTTCACGATAATGAATGCAATTATACTTCACGAGAAATATGTTGGACTCCCAGATGTTTACGCCCACAAAGTAGAGGGGGAGCTACGCACTCTTCTCAATGAAAAATCACTTCCTTGAAATAAATTTGCTTCCTTTAATGTCTTTTAAAGTACCCTACAGGTTGGGAACTCTTTCCTTCTGTAATAATCGTAGATATGTCTACGAATAGCCTCGTCCTGAAAAGGGTAAACTGGTAAGTTTACAGTCTGCTTTCCTCTTCTTACCCGGAGTCACCAGTACCTTGGTCAATGGAGTTTAATTTCTTTCTCTCGAAATCCTTTTCACCGATCTCCCGCTCACTCCTACAGAACTCGCAGTTCTCTGAAAGACTTTGTCCGGTGAGATAATCGGGCTCCCGTTTCGTAGTTCTTGTTCAAAATAATTTCGAACATTATCTATTATTTCCCTCACTTGTCCTCGGATTGGGATACCTCGCTTAAACCTTCCTCGGGTAACACTCTCTCCAGCCATTTCAATGAAGAAACAAAAAAATTCTTAAAAAGAAACCACCTCAACAAAAACTTAACTAGAAAAACAGCAACAAAAACGTAATAAGCAAAACAGCAACAACAAAACTGTATAACAATAACCAAACAAAACTGAGAAAGAATCTACGCACAATACTCATAAGCGTGCAACCCAAAGGCTACTGAATGAGAAAACGAAGCGATGCTACTAAGGCACAGTATTGCAACGCCGCAAGTCTCTGATAGGCCCAAGCCTGAAAAGTACCCTTCTAATGCTCGCATCCTCCACTTTCACAGAGACCAACTTACGTCTCGTCTACTATATATTAAAAGGAAGCACATACTAAAATAATGAAAGTTTTTTATCTATCATAATATTTATTTTTTTAAGAAAATTACTAAATGTGACAGTTTTAAGCGAGGATCCTTATTTACATTTATTTTTACAGTTTAATGTCATTGAATTATTAATTTTTTATCGATTAATAACAAAAGGTATTGAAATTAGCCTTCACTTTGTGTGCGTAACTATGGGGGACCGTGCATATTTGGAGCTGCTGCTCAGTTGATCTGAAATCGAATTAAATTGTTAAACTGTAAGTTTCTCGTTATAATAATACAGCGATTTAACGCGAGGGTGAACCATCCAATCACTTGATCAGTTGAAATGTCTGATGAACAATGAAAGCTGTGCCAAGGGATATATTAAGCGTTTAGTTTTTTATTATTTTAGTTTTAACTTAATGAATTTATCAGGTATTTTTCAAATATGTTGACATATCCCGATAACCGCAAAGAATGCCAAGGTTGGAAAGATAAAGGAAAGTGTTTTGAAAAAAGAACTTAATGAATGATTGTGGGAGAAAGATAACTCCAACATACAGACAGTGAAACTGACCACGCGGTTTGCCAAGGTTGACCGTTGCACAAAACCTGAACTGATAATGATTAATCACTTAACTTTCTGCAGAGGAGCACGCATTTTGTGTGTGCAAAGTTCAAGTTAAGTGCATTCGGCTGTAATGACCGCGAAGTGCTGCATAGAAAGAAGATTAATGGAAGATGGGCACGGCATGGTGGAAATAGAGGAAACATACTGCGGACATTTGGAAAAAAAACTAGATGCTTTACCAAAAAGAGGAGCGAGGAGCGTAAAGTTCTTCGTTTGTTCGAGATATGTCGAATGAAAAGGAATCGAGCTGAAAGAAGCAAGACCTCGCTGCTGAATCGTCACTTTTTTTTAGCGCATGGGCCGAGGAGAGCAACATGAAGAATAAAGGGAACGGGTTGAAAAGAACGGGTGGAAAATAAATGAATGAAAGAGATTTGGTGAAATGTATGAGAGAGAGTGAGAGAAACACGAAGGGTAAAATTAAAAAGACACACGGTTGAGAAGAGAAGACTTGGAGATACGGAGTTTAAACAAAGAGTGACATTAAACAACGATGTATAAAGAAATAATGAGAAATTAGCTTCAGAGTGGTATCAGACAGATAAAGAAAGGTTAAAAGAGTCGAATGTGTGTTTAAGCTAATGGAAATAGACAGCTGCAAACGTAATATGGCGTAGCGACGGAGAGAAAGCGACCGATAGACACTGCTCCTCAACAACAGGGTTTTTTTTTTAAGGGAACACGCGCGCTCGAATCAATTGCCCGAAAAAAACACTAAGGCTGATTTACGTGCGGTGAAAATTCCGAAGTACTCTACCCGAAGCGATGTGTTTGCGTCTAAAACTTCCGCAAGCTGACCTTTTGACCAATAGAATGAGTGAAATGGAGAGGGATGGATGGAGAAAGGTAAATGTACTTATTCGTCTTTATTAGTGCGAGTCTACAGAAAAATATTCTTTTCGATTGCCCTAAAAGTATAGATTAAAACGTGAAAAATATTAAGATGAATTATAGCGATAAGTTTAATGAGATTGGAAAGGATTTGTAGCTTAAAAATTAAAGATAAGTAATTCGTAGCAGGAGAATAACACGTATGGGGTTTTTATTTAAAAAAAAACTGCGAAGTGCGCTTATTGTTAGAGAATAGCGTTTATTTTTATATGAACGTAAAAGAAAACAAAAACGTAAGTATATAAAAATATTTGCCTCTAAAGACTCGCTAATATATTTATAAAGTCATGCGAGAAATTCCAAAGATTCATTCCATTGAGGAAAAAAAAATTTTAACTGGTTTGATGACCCCTTAGAGAGATAACGCCAGCGGAGAATGAAAGATGCGAGCTGATACATAAAGAGGTAGAGATATAAAAAGAGAGAGAGAGAGTGAGTGACCTGAGATGAACCTGACACGGGTAACGTGCCACTCCTTTCATCTCAACTTGGGCATTCAGCCCGCCCACTCACTCGGCTCTCATTCTACTCCGCTCTCTCCCATCTCCTCTAAATTTCCACATCTGACGAGTTCTATGAAATATCCAATGAAAATAGACCTAATAAACCTATTTTATCCCTATCTAACCATCTCGCTCTACATTTCTCTAATTTCCCATTTCCCCTCCGCTAAAATGTTCACGTAATCATGACCTTGCGCATGCGACCGACTCTCTCAGTTTATAATCGCGTCCGACAAATTATTTATTTCGACGTAATTTTTATCGATGGGGCATTTTCAAGACCCCCTTCGTCCTATTATGATACGTATAGGGGCTGCATGAGAGATAGATTAAAAGATGAATGGATGTCTATATATGGTAGAGGTTTGCTTTGGAGGAAATACCTTTATAGATTGTGAATGATCTTTTTTTAGTTGTAAAATAATCCTTCAATTTCTTTAATTTTTATTTTCTCATATACGAATTATATTGAGAAAATATTGTTATCGCGAAAAAAATCGACTTCAATATTTGCGTTTTAAATGTACATGAGTCCGAAAAAGTGGTATTCGCAGTGCCGTCTGTCTGTCTGTTATTGGTTCTAGAGCGTAAACGGTAGAGCAAAAATGAATAAAATCTCGTACTTGGGCATTTTATCATACAGAATAGAAGCTATAAAGAAATGGTTGACATTGCTCAATAATTAAGGGTAGTTTATTCTACGTATTTTTATAATTAAAAAAGGTCGGAGACTACGGTGAGATGAATTAATTAAATTAAAACATAAATACTCCTTAACCGTATTTTTACGTATTTTTAACAACAATTTGATTTTCTCAAAAACGGCTCCAAACGACTTTGATCAAATTTCTACAGTTACTTGAGTTTACGTCTCCAATAATACCAAATATTTCATATTTCTCAAAAAAAAAAAAGGAATATAATGCTAGTTAATACTAGGCAACTTTAACAATAATTTGATTTTCTCAAAAACGGCTAGAACGATTCTGATAAAATTTCGTATCGTTACTTGAGTATACGTGTGCAATAATACTTCATACTTCATATTTCTCAAACAATGAATTTAAGGCTAGTTTATTCTTGGGCAACTTGAATAAAAATTGGATTTTCGAAAAGAACGGCTCATACGATTTTCATCAAATTTCGTATAGTTATTTAAGTTGATGTTTATAACGATTATACATAGTTCATATTTTTCAAAAGATAAATAAACGACGCATCAGTATATGAGAAAATTTATACAATGTATGTTGTACCGATTTTTTTCTTGTTTTTTTTACTTAATTTTTATCTCACAGTCAGTAGCCACTCTATCTGTTTTTCTTTCCTCTCAACTCCTCTTTTATTTGCCTTGTACGCGTTCTTTTTCTCGTTTTCTGTCTCTTGCGCTGCGTGGTTCTCAAAAGAAACGAACGAAAAAGGTAAAAAAAAAAGAATCGGCTTTCGTCATATTTTAGGCGCAAACCTTGGAAACGAGCGAACGGATCGCCAGTCTCTTTTGCCTTTTATGAGAGTTATTCAGAGATATATAAGCATCAATGGAAGCGGAGGCGAAGGAGACTTGTTGGAATCTTTATATTTTCACCGCTTTACATTTTTATTCTGTTTTCGGAATGCGGAGAACTTTGTGTCTGTGTGTGAGCTTTTTCATGCTACTCAAAAGTGTTTGGTCGACCAGACATCTTTTAATAGAATTTTCAGCTGAGAAACTTTTCCTTTCGAACAATTCTGGTTTGAAAAGGCCAAGCGATGAAAGTGGTTTTGGCGAGAAGGTAAAAGTCGCCTCGAAATGTACGTATTAATCTTTAATTTTTTCCCGAGGCAAAACACCGATGCAAATTTCCTGGGATGAGATTAATTGCGTTCACGCATGCACGTCTGAGGTCGAATCAACAAGAAAATGGGAACAATGATTCCTAGTGGCAATTTGTAAATTGCATAACTCTCGTAAAATATATTTACCTCAACATTGATGTCATTAACATAATTTGCTCAAATTTTAACGCGACGGCTGCAACTTTGTAACATCATTAACGTGCACAGTTTTAATCGGGTATGGCATTAGTTTAATTCCAAAGAATTAAGTAAAATTAATTTTTTTAAAGTTTGCGGTGAATTTTAATTTAGAAAGAAGATTGAATGTTGGGAAAGTTCACATTTATAATTTATAAACGGTAAAATGATATATTTTGATCGTTATAATAATGTGCACGATAAAGTTTTTAACAGTATATTCCATTCCTAAATACGTAATTGATTTGTTCAGTTCTGAATAATGCATTATTACTATGTTATAACTAAGCCATAAAAAGTGCCAAACTTATTTAAAATTGAGTTTAATAACAAAAAAAGATTATCACATACTTCTATCCTAAAAGTATAATATAAGACCAATCCTCTACCGTGGCTCACAAAAAAGCATGCAAAGGTGTGTGTGTGTGTGTGTGAAGATACCTCGATTAACTTAATTCAGATTTTTGATATTTATGTTCCTCTACTACAAATTAGGTTCAATTACTAATTTAATAAATTAATAAAACAAGTTTACTCGATTAAATCAGTTTATGAAAAGGAAGAACTCATAGTACAAAATTACTGCATCAGTAAGTTTCTCCGAGGATTATCACATTATGATAGAGCTAATTGGAAAGTTATGGTAATTTCATTTTTTACATAATAAGTGAATTTTTCTTAGACGCACTTATAAATGTAAAATATATTTAACCTACAGTATTAATATCGTTTTCTTGTAGCTTTTGTCAATGAAATTTCTAACTAAAACTCCCTCGTAATTTATATTTCTTTAAAGTATTGTCTTTAATTTTAAAATAAATATTCGGTTCAACGGAAAGAAAACCCTTGAGACACTCTGTGACGGCGGTTAAGATTTCTATCTAAGGATTACAAGAGTAATCTTTACAAAGTGTAAAGAAGTATTAAAACCGACCCCGATACGGGAAATTCATTTTTCATTCAAATCTCGCGGGAGAATAAAAAAAATTAATAGGATTCATAAAAAGCAGAGATAATAACGACGGCTTAGAAAAAGATACTTCGCTTAAAAACGACCCCCTTGCCTTCGCTCCGACGGCGGCCACTGCTTCTTCCTCCATTTTTCAAGGAAACACGTGCATCTTATGACCATTAAAAGCTACGAAGATGGTCCGAATAGAGTCGGACAAGCTAGGACGAAAAGATTAAGGGGTGTCCAACGTGAAAAACGAGGGTATTTCTCGAAGAAAAGGGATGGGAGAGAGAGAAAGCTGTTAAGGCGAATAAAATTGCAAATGGGACCAGAAGAGTAACCGCAAATTAGCATAGAGCGGAGGAAAAGGAGAGAAAAGTCGGGATTGGAGTGAGGCGTAAGGCGTTAAGGGAAAGAAAAGGACATTACTATAAATTCCGAGTCTCTGAGAGAAGGTGAAGGGTTTGGGAAGAGGGATAGAAAACGACTTTAAAGTGAGGAGATATAGTGGTGTAGTGGGTGGGGGTGGGGGGATGGGGAAAGAGAGAGAGAGAGAGAAGAGGGCAAGGAGATTAAGGAGTGGATTGATATGCGGTTATAGAAGGGAGAAGATAAGGGTAAGGAATAAATATGCAGTCGAAAAAAGGAAACTGGGGGAACTAAATACAAGAAGAGATTAATAAAAATCAGAAACATCAACTGTCCGATGCATCTTTTGAAAACATTTCCTTTCTCTCTTTCTTTCTCCGAAAAAAAAATATCCCTGTTTACGGCGCGCTCGTACCTTTTAAATACCAGAGCTCTTTACTCCGGAAAAATTTCCGGAAACGTTTTTTCCGACTTTTTTTTATTCGGGAAATTTTAATCATTTCATTTTCCTCCCGTCAACTTCGGGGCATCGAGGAAATGTTTTTGTGTTTTTTCTGTTTTTTCTCCATCGTCGCCCTTTATGCTTTTTGTATTAATTTTTCTTCGTTCCGGTCTTTCTCTCATCCTCATCTTTTTCTCTTCACGTCTCTCTTTCATTCTCTCCAATTTCTCTGTTATCTCTCTCACGAAAAATACCTCTTTTTAAATTTTTATGCCGCTTTTTTTCTCTCCCCCTCTCGGATATTTTTCGAAAATTGTGTGTGTATATATATAAATATATATATATGTGTGTGTGTGTGTGTACACACACCACCCTCTTCATCAGCCTTTATCAATCCACTGAAGGATGAAGGCCTCCCCCTGACTTTTCCAGTTTTCCCTCTCAACTGCCTCCCTCCTCCAAGTTTGCTCCAAGAACTTACCAAGCTCTCTGTCCCACCTGTCATTCGGTCTTCTTTTCGGTCTCTTGATGTTTCTTGGGATCCATTCGATGACACTGGACGTCTAACGCTGGTCATTTCTTCTAGCAATGTGGCCCGCCTACTGCCATTTTAGCGCCTTCACTCTTGTAATCACGTCACAGACTCCCGTCTCTTCTGGTGATCCCTAACATGCATCTCTCCATTCTCCTCTATGTTGTTTGTAGGCACTAGGTTATTCTGGCGTTCATGGTCTATGTTTCGCATCCATATGTGAAAACAGGCAGAACATATTGGTCATACAATCTCCTTTTTAGAAAGACTGGGATATTTGATTTAAAGATGTTTGTATTCTTGCCAAAAGCACTCCATGCCATATTCACACTCCGGTTGATTTTTCCAAGAAGCGACCCGTCTATGGTGATGAGCTGACCCAAGAAAACGTACCTGGTTACTTCTCCGAGCTCTGATCCGTTGATATATGTCTTATCAGGATTTGTGAAGGAGTTGTATATGACCTTTGTTTTATTATTCATCTAAGCCCAGCTTCTCGGCTTGCTTTCTCAAGCTCTTCAGTTCTTCTACGGAGCTCTTCTGGGCTTCTTGCGAGCAGTATAATGTCATCTGTAAAGCACAGTTGAACCATATCTGGACAGATATGGTCCATCGTGTTATACCCACTGCGAAATCCAGCTTGCTGTCTGGGTTGGACAGAATCAAGATGGTTTTGAAGGCGCATAGTGAGTACCTACTTAGATGAATATTTTGTAGACTGTTGGGAGTAGGCTGATCGGTCTGTAGTTATTCAAGTCTTCTTTGGAACCTTCCTTGTGCAGAAGGATAATACATGCGTGGTTCCATGTTTCTGTTACCTTTTTCTTCCTCAGACACGAAGTAAAAATCTTAACGAGAATCATTTCCATATGATTACCGTTGCTTTGAATACTTCCGCTGTGATACCATCCATTCCAGATACTTTTCCATTCTTCATACTTCTGATTGCGTATCTCACCTCTTCCGTAAGGATATCTGGGACCTCTTCCGTGGGATATTTCCATCATCATTTACTTCATCATTTGCTATAGGATCCTCATACAACTTGGTGTAAAATACTTGTACCCGTTTCAGGATTAATTCCTACTATGGGTTATGGAGCCGTCTTCTAGCATCAAGGCCACCACCTGTCTCTTTCCGACCGAGAAATGTTACTTCATTTTCTTGTAGCTTCTATTGTTTTCTATCTTTTTCTCGATTAGCTCATAGTTATGTTTCTTCACATCTTCCTTGATGCACTTCCGTATAGTTTTGTTAATTTCTGCAAAATGGATCATTTCTTTAGGATCGTTAGTAATTTTAATTTTCCTTCTTTTTTCCATCAGCAGTCTTGTTTTTTCGGTTAACTTTTCTCTGGCTTTGTTTTAACTGTTCCGCCTATTTCTTGAGTGGTTTCCTTGAGTATCTCTATAAATTGTGATTCAACTTCTTGGTCTTCCAGCGTACTGAATCGATTTTTCAGTTGGAGCTGAAATTCTTCTTTTCTTTCTTTTAGCACCTGCGTGTTGATAATAGACTTAGGCTTCTTTATAAGCTTCTGTCTTTCCAACTTTGAGTTGAAATTATATATAATATTATATATATATATATATATATACTTTTTGTTTTTATTTTTCGAATGTACATTTTTTATCCTTTTTGCTCCGGATTCTGTTGTCATTGTTTTCATGCGGGAGAAGGGAAAGAATTTCGGAGAGAAGAAAAAGAGAGAAGTGGAGGTAAGGGGGAAAGGAATAAAGAAAGGAAGAGTTAGAGGGACGTAGATGGCAAAGAGAGTGAGAGTGTTTGTAGGGCTCGTGTAGTTAAGGGGTGGGGATGTTCCCTGTTTAGTGCATTGGGAGGAGGCGGGGGGAGGGGGGTGGGGGAGTGGAATATAGAGGGGAAATGTACTTGGAGGAAGGATGTAGGGTTTAACGTGGGGGAAGCAGAGAGCGGTAGCGTGGTTGTGTCTGAGATAAACAAAAGAAGAGAGCAATAGGGGGAGGGGGAGAGGGTGATAGAGAGAAAAAGGATGGAGGTGGGAAGAGCTCGTTTAAAGGAGAAGTGGATTCTTTCCATTTCTCTCATACTTCTCTCTCTCTCCTTTCTTTCTCCCTGCGAGGATAAGATTTTGGTAAAGAAATGGCAAGGCGAACAGCGGATGACGTAGAGGGAGAGAGGGAGGGAGGGAGGAGAGAGGAGAGGCGTAGAGGGGGGGGGGAGGAGGAAGGGGGAAGGAGTTGGGAAAATAAGAGTCGTTTTCTGGGTTCGTGCATAAGGGAGAAAGTCAGGGCACTGTAACTATTCAAATTTCTCTCTCACTCTCACTTTCCTTATCCCTCTTCCTCTTCCCGAATGCAAATCTATGTGCCAACATGGGGGAAGAAAAGAGTAGGTATGGGTAGAGGTGTGTTTTGGCTAGAGGAGAAGAGAATGGAGAGGTTAAGATCAGTTGACGTGAGGGTTATGTTTTTCCTCTTTCCCTCATCCGTTATACAATCCCTTTACTCCTTCCGACTCCTCCCACTTCCCTTCCCTCTCTCTCTCTACCCCCTTCCTCCCTCCTTTCCCTCCCTCCATTCCTCCCTCCGTCCATTCCTGCCTCCCTCCTCACCCGCTCCTTCCCGAAATTCGCATGCGAAAGCGCCTCGTACAGCACATGACGATATATAAAATAACAATCTTTTTATGCAAATGGCATCCGGAATGGCAAGGATACAAAAAAAATACAGAAAAGCTCTTCCTCTCTCTCTTTCTCTTTCTCTCACTCTCGGAATGCCCGAAGAAAGTGGATTACATTGGTCTGTCCCTAGCTCGCCCTTTTTCGGCGGCGTAACGTGAAACATTCGCGATATCTTTTGGTGGAATCCGGGAAGAAAAAAAAAGATCGGCGAGTTGGGCGTACCCGCTTCGGGAAAAATGAAGCTTTTTCATAGGGTGCGCGGAACGATGAAGACCTTTTTTCCGTCGATTCCGCTCGGCGATTGTTTTTTTCCTGCTAGTGCAATTATATTCATCGCCGGGAGATTTTTTCCGGGATCATCCGAGGAATTGAAATGTGGTATTAATATTTTTTTATTTTGAAATGGCATTATATCATCCTTATTTCAGTTCTCAAAACATATTAAAATTTCGGAATTTCTTTCGCCATGATGACAATAATTTATTAAGTGAAATTTTATTTGAAATTCAATGGGACTAATGTTTCCAAGCATTTTTTATAATTTAATTTGTCTGCTACGCCGGATATTTTTCATTGAGATTGTTATTTTCAAATATATTATATTACCACATTCATTTGTTTTTCTATGATTTCCTTATTTATTTTTAGGATTCCAAATTAACTCATTTTGATTAAAATATATTCCATTTTATTCTTAATCAGTTTTGTTGGGATCCTTAAGATAAGTTATAGAAAAACTTAAAATGCCTACTTACAGCAATAGCTTCGATATCATTACGTATATTACCTATCGTTGCAATTAACACTCTTTACACAAGTTTCTTTTGCACGAAGGGCAATTTTTATTTTATATTTCGTCAATATTTTCTCTTTACAACTGAATGGATCGATTTTCTAATACGAGTATAAGCAAGCTCACTTATTATGTACAAACTTCCGAGGTTTTAAAATTATATATATATATATATATATATATATATATATATATATATATATATATATATATATAATAGTAATTCGTTTAATACAGATATATCTGTTATCCTAACTCGTGTATTAATGAGAGGAAGAGTATATTAAAATTCAAACGGGTGGAAATTTAGTCTATGGGTTTCTCTTTTCATGACCAAATAGAGCTATTTGGATTTGATCGCATTCATTAAAATTTCATGAACCGAAATAAAATAGAATGTATAAAATCGCTGAATATAGTTCGTAAATGCATCAAAACGGCGAATAAAGACAGAAATTCTCCCTTGAAGAGATTTGCGTTACCCGCCGGTTTGAGATTACTTTTGAAGCCACAGCTGAACAATTGCGTTCCACCAGCACTTGTCTTTTGTTATTTATCTGAATCGCCCCTTAGTTTCGTAAGTGCCGACAATTAAAAAACATCAATCAAGGGATCGTTATTCTCCGCATAGGATTGCTTAAGAAGAGACAAAATTTATTTTAATTCTTGCATTTAAGAAGCGGAAAACGATAGAAGTTTATTTTGTAAAAATATCAGGTGAACTACATAGAGTGACAGATACAACTTCTGTCAGGATATCCTGCACCTATAGTAATACTTCCAGAAACATTTTTGCCCACTTGCTAAACATTTCGTCCGAATTATTTTGTCCCTCAATTCCCGCCAATAATTAACCATTGTTTTCGACTCGAAAACTCGTTACTTTTTTTCATTCTCTCCATCTCTCATCTGCGCTTTTTTCTGGGTATCGCCTGGCGCTTTAAACGACACAGAGAGAAAAAGAGAGAGAATGAGAAAAGCGATAGGAGAGAGCGAGAGAGAGGGAGATAAAGAATGGGAGAGAGAGAGAGAGAGAAAGAAAGAAGCGAATAAAATTCGAGACACGCAGGCGGAGTAGAAAGAGCACAGATGGGAAAACGGATGAAACATATGGAGATGGATGAAACAGGAAGGGAAGGAGTGGGGAGGAGGGGAGATGAGAGAAAGGGGAGGGGATCGGCAGAGTGGGAGGAGTGGGAGGAAGAGGAGTGGGAGGAGACAAAGCCTGGAAATGGATGGTCCGCAGGACGGTTGGCGTAAAAAGGTTGACAGGCGAACGGGAGGAATGGAGTGGGAGGGGGTTGGAGTAGGGTGAGTAGGGGATGGAAGGGGTGAGAGAAGAAGGGGTCGGCGAGTGTAGATAGGAGGGCGTTTCGAATGAGAGGGTTGTGGATGGGGAGGGGAGGGGAGGGGGGAGGTGAAGGGTTTCTGACTCCGAAGAAGAATTGGGAGGGTGGGTTCGGAAAAAGGCGGTGCTGAGTTCTGGAACAAGTATTGCTGATATGCGTGAGAGGCAACCATATCGGTCTCGACTGCCACGTTTGAATGGATACGTTAATTTAAAAGAAGAGTTTGGATGAAATAAAAAGCGCGCGCGCGTTCCTTTTGTCCCCCTTGTTCTTTCTCTCTCTCTCCTTTCTCTAACTCTCTTTCTTTCTCTAGGAGAGAGATCGTTTCGCAGAAAAAAGCAAAAATATGAAGGTGCGAACGTTTTTTTGTTTTCAAATAATAATACGTTTAATATAATACAGCTGGAAATGTTTGCTTTGCGTTTAAAATATAAATTACTTCAGAAAAATTAGAGTTTTCGCATTTAAATGAAATATTAATAACAATGATTATAATTCAATTCGTTTTTTAAAAGTGTAACATGCTACACCTGCGTGGAATTTTTCCGTTTATTTTATGGTAAATATTTTCAACGTTTTGAATAAATGTGTGGAAAAATAAGCCTACACGAAGAATGCAATTCAGAGCAGATACTTAGAGATTAATGTGTTTATAATTATTCTTATTCATCGCCATAAAATATGAAAATATTTTGTAAGCTGATACGTACTATTTGGCTGGGTTGATTGTCTGGTAGTATATGTTGACGGGAAATAAATTCAGAACCAACACCAAACATCTGACTTAGCTGAATTTCATTGCTCCGGAGTAAACCAAAACCTGGCACTGGTCCAGCGGTGACAGAAGACCGAGTCTACCGCGAAAAAAACAGAATAAACGGCTTTTTCATTCTCTGATGGGAAATGCCATTTGGCCAAAATTTAGGAATAATGGATGTTTCTTAGATAAGTTTTTTTAAAGGGGATATTTTGTCGCCGCTAATTTCAAATGACCTTTTGCTTTTATTTTCTCGTTTGGGATATTTTTCTATTTGAGCAGATTTTTTAAACTGCTCTGAAAAAAGAATGTGCATAATTTGTTTCCAAATAGATTGCACGTTTCCTGTTCATTCTATATATTCATGTTTTCTTTAATTCCTGAATTTCCTGATTTTCCTGAATTTCCTGATTTTCCTGAATTTCCTGATTTTCGATTTTCCTTCAGGAAAATCAGGAAATTCAGGAAAATCAGGAAAATCAGGAAATACCGGAAAATCAGAAAAATCAGGAAATTCAGGAAAATCAAGAAATTCAGGAAAATCTGGAAATTCAGGAAATTCCGGAAAATCAGGAAATTCAGTAAAATCAGGAAATACAGGAAAATCAGGTAAATCAGGAATTCAGGAAAATCAGGAAATTCAGGAAAGTAGGAAATTCAGGAAAATCAGGAAATTCAGGAAATTCAGGAAAATCAGGAAATTCAGGAAAATCAGGAAATTCAGGAAAATCAGGAAATTCCGGAAAATCAGGAAATTCCGGAAAATCAGGTAAATCAGGAAAATCAGGAATATCAGGAAATTCAGGAAAATCAGTAAATTCAGGAAAATCAGGAAAATCAGGAAATTCAGGAAAATCAGGAAATTCAGGAAAATCAGGTAAATCAGGAAATTCAGGAAAATCAGGAAATTCAGGAAAATCAGGAAAATCAGGAAAATCAGGAAAATCAGGAAAATCAGGAAATACAGGAAAATCAGGAAATTCATGAAAATCAGGAAATTCCGGAAAATCAGGAAATTCAGGAAAATCAGGAAATTCAGGAAAATCAGGAAATTCAGGAAATTCAGGAAAATCAGGAAATTCAGGAAATTCAGGAAAATCAGAAAATTCAGGAAAATCAGGAAATTCAGGAAATTCAGGAAAAACAGGAAATTCAGGAAAATCAGAAAATTCAGGAAAATCAGAAAATTCAGGAAAATCAGGAAAATCAGGAAATTCAGGAAAATCAGGAAATTCAGGAAAATCAGGAAATTCAGGAAAATCAGGAAATTCAGGAAAATCCGGAAATTCAGAAAAATCCGGAAATTCAGAAAAATCAGGAAATTCAGGAAAATAAATTTCCTTAATTTCCTGATTTTCCTGATTTTCCTGAATTTCCTGATTTACCTGAATTTCCTGATTTTTCTGATTTTCCTGAATTTACTGAATTTCCTGATTTTCTTGATTTTCCTGAATTTCCTGAATATTCTGATTTTCCTGATTTTCCTGAATTTCCTGATTTTCCTGAATTTCCTGATTTTCCTGAATTTCCTGATTTTCCTGAATTTCCTGATTTTCCTGAATTTCCTGACTTTCCGGAATTTCCTGATTTTCATGAATTTCCTGATTTTCCTGTATTTCCTGATTTTCCTGATTTTCCTGAATTTCCTGATTTTCCTGATTTTCCTGAATTTCCTGATTTACCTGATTTTTCTGAATTTCCTGATTTACCTGATTTTCCTGAATTTCCTGATTTTCCTGAATTTCCTTATTTTCCTGAATTTCCCGATTTACCTGATTTTCCTGATTTTCCTGAATTTCCTGATTTTCCTGAATTTCCTGATTTCTCTGATTTTCCTGAATTTACTGATTTTCCTGATTTTCCGGAATTTTCTGATTTTCCTGAATTTCCTGATTTTCCTGAATTTCCTGAATTTCTTGAATTTCCTGATTTTCCTGAATTTCCTGATTTTCCTGAATTTTCTGATTTTCCTGAATTTCCTGAATTTCCTGAATTTCCTGATTTTCCTGATTTTCCTCAATTTCCTGATTTTCCTGAATTTCCTGAATTTCCTGATTTTCCTGAATTTCCTGATTTACCTGATTTTCCTGAATTTCCTGATTTTTCTGAATTTCCTGATTTTCCGGAATTTCCTGATATTCCTGAATTTCCTGATTTTCCTGATTTCCTTCAGTAAATTCTGGAAAATCAGGAAATTCAGGAATATCAGGAAATTCCGGAAAATCAGGAAAATCAGGAAATTCAGAAATATCAGAAAATTCAGGAAAATCAGGAAAATCAGGAAATTCAGGAAAATCAGAAAATTCAGGAAAATCAGGAAATTCAGGAAATTCAGGAAAATCAGGAAATTCCGGAAAATCAGGAAATTCAGGAAAATCAGGAAAATCAGTAAATTCAGGAAAATCAGAAAAATCAGGAAAATCAGGAAATTCAGGAAATTCAGGAAAATCAGGAAATTCAGGAAAATCAGGTAAATCAGGAAATTCAGGAAAATCAGGAAAATCAGGAAATTCAGGAAAATCAGGAAAATCAGGAAATTCAGGAAAATCAGGAAATACAGGAAAATCAGGAAATTCATGAAAATCAGGAAATTCCGGAAAATCAGGAAATTCAGGAAAATCAGGAAATTCAGGAAAATCAGGAAATTCAGGAAAATCAGGAAATTCAGGAAATTCAGGAAAATCAGAAAATTCAGGAAAATCAGGAAATTCAGGAAAATCAGGAAATTCAGGAAAATCAGGAAATTCAGGAAAATCAGAAAATTCAGGAAAATCAGAAAATTCAGGAAAATCAGGAAATTCAGGAAATTCAGGAATTTCAGGAAATTCAGGAAAATCAGGAAATTCAGGAAAATCAGGAAATTCAGGAAAATCCGGAAATTCAGAAAAATCCGGAAATTCAGAAAAATCAGGAAATTCAGGAAAATCAGGAAAATAATTTTCCTGAATTTCCTGATTTTCCTGATTTTCCTGAATTTCCTGATTTTTCTGATTTTCCTGAATTTACTGAATTTCCTGATTTTCTTGATTTTCCTGAATTTCCTGAATATTCTGATTTTCCTGATTTTCCTGAATTTTTTGATTTTCCTGAATTTCCTGATTTTCCTGAATTTCCTGATTTTCCTGATTTTCCTGAATTTCCTGATTTTCCGGAATTTCCTGATTTTCATGAATTTCCTGATTTTCCTGTATTACCTGATTTTCCTGATTTTCCTGAATTTCCTGAATTTCCTGATTTACCTGATTTTCCTGAATTTCCTGATTTTCCTGATTTTCCTGAATTTCCTTATTTTCCTGAATTTCCCGATTTACCTGATTTTCCTGATTTTCCTGATTTTCCTTAATTTCCTGATTTCTCTGATTTTCCTGAATTTACTGATTTTCCTGAATTTCCTGATTTTCCGGAATTTTCTGATTTTCCTGAATTTCCTGATTTTCCTGAATTTCCTGATTTACCTGAATTTCTTGAATTTCCTGATTTTCCTGAATTTCCTGATTTTCCTGAATTTTCTGATTTTCCTGAATTTCCTGATTTTCCTGAATTTCCTGATTTTTCTGATTATCCTGAATTTCCTGATTTTCCTGAATTTCCTGAATTTCCTGAATTTCCTGATTTTCCTGAATTTCCCGATTTACCTGATTTTCCTGAATTTCCTGATTTTTCTGAATTTCCTGATTTTCCTGATTTTCCGGAATTTCCTGATATTCCTGAATTTTCTGATTTTCCTGATTTCCTTCAGTAAATTCAGGAAAATCAGGAAATTCAGGAAATTCAGGAATATCAGGAAATTCCGGAAAATCAGGAAAATCAGGAAATTCAGAAAAATCAGAAAATTCAGGAAAATCAGGAAATTCAGGAAAATCAGAAAATTCAGGAAAATCAGGAAATTCAGGAAATTCAGGAAAATCAGGAAATTCAGGAAATTCAGGAAAATCAGGAAATTCAGGAAAATCAGGAAATTCAGGAAAATCAGGAAATTCAGGAAAATCAGGAATATCAGGAAATTCAGGAATATCAGGAAATTCAGGAAAATCAGTAAATTCAGGAAAATCAGAAAAATCAGGAAAATCAGGAAATTCAGGAAAATCAGGAAAATCAGGAAATTCAGGAAAATCAGGAAATACAGGAAAATCAGGAAATTCATGAAAATCAGGAAATTCCGAAAAATCAGGAAATTCAGGAAATTCAGGAAAATCAGGAAATTCAGGAAAATCAGGAAATTCAGGAAATTCAGGAAATTCAGGAAAATCAGGAAATTCAGGAAATTCAGGAAAATCAGGAAATTCAGGAAAATCAGGAAATTCAGGAAATTCAGGAAAATCAGGAAATTCAGGAAAATCAGAAAATTCAGGAAATTCAGGAAAATCAGGAAATTCAGGAAAATCAGGAAAATAATTTTCCTGATTTTCCTGATTTTCCTGAATTTCCTGATTATGCTGATTTTCCTGAATTTACTGAATTTCCTGATTTTCCTGATTTTCCTGAATTTCCTGAATATTCTGATTTTCCTGATTTTCCTGAATTTCCTGATTTTCCTGAATTTCCTGATTTTCCTGATTTTCCTGAATTTCCTGATTTTCCTGAATTTCCTGATTTTCCGGAATTTCCTGATTTTCATGAATTTCCTGATTTTCCTGTATTTCCTGATTTTCCTGATTTTCCTGAATTTACTGATTTTCCTGAATTTCCTGATTTACCTGATTTTTCTGAATTTCCTGATTTACCTGATTTTCCTGAATTTCCTGATTTTCCTGAATTTCCTTATTTTCCTGAATTTCCTGATTTACCTGATTTTCCTGATTTTCCTGAATTTCCTGATTTTCCTGAATTTCCTGATTTCTCTGATTTTCCTGAATTTCCTGATTTTCCTGAATTTCCCGATTTTCCTGATTTTCCGGAATTTTCTGATTTTCCTGAATTTCCTGATTTTCCTGAATTTCCTGATTTACCTGAATTTCTTGAATTTCCTGATTTTCCTGAATTTCCTGATTTTCCTGAATTTTCTGATTTTCCTGAATTTTCTGATTTTCCTGAATTTCCTGATTTTCCTGAATTTCCTGAATTTCCTGATTTTCCTGAATTTCCTGATTTACCTGATTTTCCTGAATTTCCTGATTTTTCTGATTTTCCTGAATTTCCTGATTTTTTTGAATTTCCTGATTTTCCTGAATTTCCTTATTTTCCTGATTTCCTTCAGTAAATTCAGGAAAATCAGGAAATTCAGGAATATCAGGAAATTCCGGAAAATCAGGAAAATCAGGAAATTCAGAAAAATCAGAAAATTCAGGAAAATCAGGAAATACAGGAAAATCAGGAAATTCATGAAAATCAGGAAATTCCGGAAAATCAGGAAAATCAGGAAATTCAGGAAAATCAGGAAAATCAAGAAAATCCGGAAAATCAGGAAATTCAGGAAAATCAGGATATTCAGGAAAATCAGGAAATTCAGGAAAATCAGGAAATTCGGGAAAATCAGGAAATTCCGGAAAATCAGGTAAATCAGGAAAATCAGGAAATTCAGGAAAATCAGGAAATTCAGGAAAATCAGAAAATTCAGGAAAATCAGGAAATTCAGGAAATTCCGGAAAATCAGGAAATTCAGGAAAATCAGGAAAATCAGGAAAATCAGGAAATTCTGGTAAATCAGGAAATTCAGGAAAATCAGGAAATTCAGGAAATTCAGGAAAATAGGAAATTCAGGAAAATCAGGAAATACCGGAAAATCAGGAAAATCAGGAAATTCAGGAAAATCAAGAAATTCAAAAAAATCTGGAAATTCAGGAAATTCAGGAAATTCCGGAAAATCAGGAAATTCAGTAAAATCAGGAAATACAGGAAAATCAGGTAAATCAGGAATTCAGGAAAATCAGGAAATTCAGGAAAATCAGGAAATTCAGGAAAATCAGGAAATTCAGGAAAATCAGGAAATTCAGGAAAATCAGGAAAATCAGGAAATTCCGGAAAATCAGGAAAATCAGGAAATTCCGGAAAATCAGGAAAATCAGGAAATTCCGGAAAATCAGGAAAATCAGGAAATTCCGGAAAATCGGGAAAATCAGGAAATTCAGGAAAATCAGGTAAATCAGGAAAATCAGGAATATCAGGAAATTCAGGAAAATCAGTAAATTCAGGAAAATCAGAAAAATCAGGAAAATCAGGAAATTCAGGAAAATCAGGAAATTCAGGAAAATCAGGAAATTCAGGAAAATCAGGAAATTCAGGAAAATCAGGTAAATCAGGAAATTCAGGAAAATCAGGTAAATCAGGAAATTCAGGAAAATCAGGAAATTCAGGAAAATCAGGAAAATCAGGAAATTCAGGAAAATCAGGAAATACAGGAAAATCAGGTAATTCATGAAAATCAGGAAATTCCGGAAAATCCTGAAATTCAGGAAAATCAGGAAATTCAGGAAAATCAGGAAATTCAGGAAATTCAGGAAAATCAGAAAATTCAGGAAATTCAGGAAAATCAGGAAATTCAGGAAAATCAGGAAAATCAGGAAATTCAGGAAAATCAGGAAATTCAGGAAAATCAGGAAATTCAGGAAAATCAGGAAAATCAGGAAAATCAGGAAATTCAGGAAAATCCGGAAATTCAGAAAAATCAGGAAATTCAGGAAAATCAGGAAAATAATTATCCTGAATTTCCTGATTTTCCTGAATTTCCTGATTTACCTGAATTTCCTGATTTTTCTGATTTTCCTGAATTTACTGAATTTCCTGATTTTCCTGAATTTCATGAATATTCTGATTTTCCTGATTTTCCTGAATTTCCTGATTTTCCTGAATTTCCTGATTTTCCTGATTTTCCTGAATTTCCTGATTTTCCTGAATTTCCTGATTTTCCGGAATTTCCTGATTTTCCTGATTTTCCTGTATTTCCTGATTTTCCTGATTTTCCTGAACTTCCTGATTTTCCTGAATTTCCTGATTTTCCTGAATTTCCTGATTTACCTGATTTTTCTGAATTTCCTGATTTACCTGATTTTCCTGAATTTCCTGATTTTCCTGAATTTCCTTATTTTCCTGAATTTCCTGATTTACCTGATTTTCCTGAATTTCCTGATTTTCCTGAATTTCCTGATTTCTCTGATTTTCCTGAATTTACTGATTTTCCTGAATTTCCTGATTTTCCGGAATTTTCTGATTTTCCTGAATTTCCTGATTTTCCTGAATTTCCTGATTTACCTGAATTTCTTGAATTTCCTGATTTTCCTGATTTTCCTGAATTTCCTGATTTTCCTGAATTTTCTGATTTTCCTGAATTTCCTGATTTTCCTGAATTTCCCGATTTTCCTGATTTTCCTGAATTTTCTGATTTTCCTGAATTTCCTGAATTTCCTGAATTTCCTGATTTACCTGATTTTCCTGAATTTCCTGATTTTTCTGAATTTCCTGATTTTCCTGATTTTCCGGAATTTCCTGATATTCCTGAATTTCCTGATTTTCCTGATTTCCTTCAGTAAATTCAGGAAAATCAGGAAATTCAGGAATATCAGGAAATTCCGGAAAATCAGGAAATTTAGAAAAATCAGAAAATTCAGGAAAATCAGGAAAATCAGGAAATTCAGGAAAATCAGAAAATTCAGGAAAATCAGGAAATTCAGGAAATTCAGGAAAATCAGGAAATTCAGGAAAATCAGGAAATTCAGGAAATTCAGGAAATTCAGGAAAATCAAGAAATTCAGGAAAATCAGGAAATTCAGGAAAATCAGGAAATTCAGGAAAATCAGGAATTTCCGGAAAATCAGGAAATTCAGGAAAATCAGGTAAATCAGGAAAATCAGGAATTTCAGGAAATTCAGGAAAATCAGTAAATTTAGGAAAATCAGGTAAATCAGGAAAATCAGGAATATCAGGAAATTCAGGAAAATCAGGAAAATCAGGTAAATCAGGAAATTCAGGAAATACAGGAAAATCAGGAAATTCATGAAAATCAGGAAATTCCGGAAAATCAAAAAATTCCGGAAATTCAGGAAAATCAGGAAAATCAGGAAATTCAGGAAAATCAGGAAATTTAGGAAAATCAGGAAATTCAGGAAAATCAGGAAAATCAGAAAATTCAGGAAAATCAGGAAATTCAGGAAAATCAGGAAAATCAGAAAATTCAGGAAAATCAGGAAAATCAGGAAATTCAGGAAAATCAGGAAAATAATTTTCCTGATTTTCCTGATTTTTCTGATTTTCCTGAATTTACTGAATTTCCTGATTTTCCTGATTTTCCTGAATTTCCTGAATATTCTGATTTTCCTGATTTTCCTGAATTTCCTGATTTTCCTGATTTTCCTGATTTTCCTGAACTTCCTGATTTTCCTGAATTTCCTGATTTTCCGGAATTTCCTGATTTTCATGAATTTCCTGATTTTCCTGATTTTCCTGAATTTCCTGATTTTCCTGAATTTCCTGATTTTCCTGAATTTCCTGATTTACCTATTTTTCTGAATTTCCTGATTTACCTGATTTTCCTGAATTTCCTGATTTTCCTGAATTTCCTTATTTTCCTGAATTTCCTGATTTACCTGATTTTCCTGATTTTCCTGAATTTCCTGATTTTCCTGAATTTCCTTATTTTCCTGAATTTCCTGATTTACCTGATTTTCCTGATTTTCCTGAATTTCCTGATTTTCCCGAATTTCCTGATTTCTCTGATTTTCCTGAATTTACTGATTTTCATGAATTTCCTGATTTTCCTGATTTTCCGGAATTTTCTGATTTTCCTGAATTTCCTGATTTTCCTGAAATTCCTGATTTACCTGAATTTCTTGAATTTCCTGATTTTCCTGAATTTCCTGATTTTCCTGAATTTTCTGATTTTCCTGAATTTCCTGATTTTCCTGAATTTCCTGATTTTCCTGAATTTCCTGATTTTCCTGAATTTCCTGAATTTCCTGAATTTCCTGAATTTCCTGATTTTCCTGAATTTCCTGAATTTCCTGATTTTCCTGAATTTCCTGATTTACCTGATTTTCCTGAATTTCCTGATTTTTCTGAATTTCCTGATTTTCCGGAATTTCCTGATATTCCTGAATTTCCTGATTTTCCTGATTTCCTTCAGTAAATTCTGGAAAATCAGGAAATTCAGGAATATCAGGAAATTCCGGAAAATCAGGAAAATCAGGAAATTCAGAAAAATCAGAAAATTCAGGAAAATCAGCAAAATCAGGAAATTCAGGAAAATCAGAAAATTCAGGAAAATGAGGAAATTCAGGAAATTCAGGAAAATCAGGAAATTCCGGAAAATCAGGAAATTCAGGAAAATCAGGAAAATCAGTAAATTCAGGAAAATCAGAAAAATCAGGAAAATCAGGAAATTCAGGAAAATCAGGAAATTCAGGAAAATCAGGTAAATCAGGAAATTCAGGAAAATCAGGAAAATCAGGAAATTCAGGAAAATCAGGAAAATCAGGAAATTCAGGAAATACAGGAAAATCAGGAAAATCAGGAAATTCAGGAAAATCAGGAAATTCAGGAAAATCAGAAAATTCAGGAAAATCAGGAAATTCAGGAAATTCAGGAAAATCAGGAAATTCAGGAAAATCAGAAAATTCAGGAAAATCAGAAAATTCAGGAAAATCAGGAAATTCAGGAAATTCAGGAAATTCAGGAAAATCAGGAAATTCAGGAAAATCAGGAAATTCAGGAAAATCCGGAAATTCAGAAAAATCCGGAAATTCAGAAAAATCAGGAAATTCAGGAAAATCAGGAAAATCAGGAAAATAATTTTCCTGATTTTCCTGAATTTCCTGATTTTTCTGATTTTCCTGAATTTACTGAATTTCCTGATTTTCCTGATTTTCCTGAATTTCCTGAATATTCTGATTTTCCTGATTTTCCTGAATTTCCTGATTTTCCTGATTTTCCTGAACTTCCTGATTTTCCTGAATTTCCTGATTTTCATGAATTTCCTGATTTTCCTGATTTTCCTGAATTTCCTGATTTTCCTGAATTTCCTGATTTTCCTGAATTTCCTGATTTACCTATTTTTCTGAATTTCCTGATTTACCTGATTTTCCTGAATTTCCTGATTTTCCTGAATTTCCTGATTTTCCTGAATTTCCTTATTTTCCTGAATTTCCTGATTTACCTGATTTTCCTGATTTTCCTGAATTTCCTGATTTTCCCGAATTTCCTGATTTTTCTGATTTTCCTGAATTTACTGATTTTCCTGAATTTCCTGATTTTCCTGATTTTCCGGAATTTTCTGATTTTCCTGAATTTCCTGATTTTCCTGAATTTCCTGATTTACCTGAATTTCTTGAATTTCCTGATTTTCCTGAATTTCCTGATTTTCCTGAATTTTCTGATTTTCCTGAATTTCCTGATTTTCCTGAATTTCCTGATTTTCCTGAATTTCCTGATTTACCTGATTTTCCTGAATTTCCTGATTTTTCTGATTTTTCTGATTTTCCTGAATTTCCTGATTTTTTTGAATTTCCTGATTTTCCTGAATTTCCTGATTTTCCTGATTTCCTTCAGTAAATTCAGGAAAATCAGGAAATTCAGGAATATCAGGAAATTCCGGAAAATAAGGAAATTCAGAAAAACCAGAAAATTCAGGAAAATCAGGAAATACAGGAAAATCAGGATATTCATGAAAATCAGGAAATTCCGGAAAATCAGGAAAATTAGGAAATTCAGGAAAATCAGGAAAATCAGGAAATTCAGGAAAATCAGGAAAATCAGGATATTCAGGAAAATCAGGAAATTCAGGAAAATCAGGAAATTCAGGAAAATCAGGAAATTCCGGAAAATCAGGTAAATCAGGAAAATCAGGAAAATCAGGAAATTCAGGAAAATCAGAAAATTCAGGAAAATCAGGAAATTCAGGAAATTCCGGAAAATCAGGAAATTCAGGAAAATCAGGAAAATCAGGAAATTCTGGTAAATCAGGAAATTCAGGAAAATCAGGAAATTCAGGAAAATCAGGAAATTCAGGAAAATCAGGAAATACCGGAAAATCAGGAAAATCAGGAAATTCAGGAAAATCAAGAAATTCAGGAAATTCAGGAAATTCCGGAAAATCAGGAAATTCAGTAAAATCAGGAAATACAGGAAAATCAGGTAAATCAGGAATTCAGGAAAATCAGGAAATTCAGGAAAATTAGGAAATTCAGGAAAATCAGGAAATTCAGGAAAATCAGGAAATTCAGGAAAATCAGGAAATTCAGGAAAATCAGGAAATTCAGGAAAATCAGGAAATTCCGGAAAATCAGGAAATTCAGGAAAATCAGGTAAATCAGGAAAATCAGGAATATCAGGAAATTCAGGAAAATCAGTAAATTCAGGAAAATCAGAAAAATCAGGAAATTCAGGAAAATCAGGAAAATCAGGAAATTCAGGAAAATCAGGAAATTCAGGAAAATCAGGAAAATCAGGAAATTCACGAAAATCAGGAAATTCATGAAAATCAGGAAATTCATGAAAATCAGGAAATTCCGGAAAATCAGGAAATTCAGGTAAATCAGGAAATTCAGGAAATTCAGGAAATTCAGGAAATTCAGGAAAATCAGGAAATTCAGGAAATTCAGGAAAATCAGAAAATTCAGGAAAATCAGGAAATTCAGGAAATTCAGGAAATTCAGGAGATTCAGGAAAATCAGGAAAAAGGAAATTCAGGAAAATCAGGAAATTCAGGAAAATCAGGAAATTCAGGAAAATCAGGAAAATCATGAAATTCAGGAAATTTAGGTAAATCAGGAAATTCAGGAAAATCAGGAGATTCAGGAAAATCCGGAAATTCAGAAAAATCAGGAAATTCAGGAAAATCAGGAAAATAATTTTCCTGAATTTCCTGATTTACCTGAATTTCCTGATTTTTCTGATTTTCCTGAATTTACTCAATTTCCTGATTTTCCTGAATTTCCTGAATATTCTCATTTTCCTGAATTTCCTGATTTTCCTGAATTTCCTGATTTTCCTGAATTTCCTGATTTTCCTGAATTTCCTGATTTTCCGGAATTTCCGGATTTTCATGAATTTCCTGATTTTCCTGTATTTCCTGATTTTCCTGATTTTCCTGAATATCCTGATTTTCCTGAATTTCCTGATTTTCCTGAATTTCCTGATTTTCCTGAATTTCCTGATTTACCTGATTTTTCTGAATTTCCTGATTTAACTGATTTTCCTGAATTTCCTGATTTTCCTGATTTTCCTGAATTTCCTGATTTTCCTGTATTTCCTGATTTTCCTGAATTTCCTGATTTCTCTGATTTTCCTGAATTTACTGATTTTCCTGAATTTCCTGATTTTCCTGATTTTCCGGAATTTTATGATTTTCCTGAATTTCCTGATTTTCCTGAATTTCATGATTTACCTGAATTTCTTGAATTTCCTGATTTTCCTGAATTTCCTGATTTTTCTGAATTTTCTGATTTTCCTGAATTTCCTGATTTTCCTGATTTTCCTGAATTTCCTGATTTTCCTGATTTACCTGATTTTCCTGAATTTCCTGAATTTCCTGATTTTCCTGAATTTCCTGATTTACCTGATTTTCCTGAATTTCCTGATTTTTCTGATTTTCCTGAATTTCCTGATTTTCCTGAATTTCCTGATTTTCCTGATTTTCCTGAATTTTCTGATTTTCCTGAATTTCCTGATTTACCTGAATTTCCTGATTTTCCTGAATTTCCTGATTTTCCTGAATTTCCTGATTTTCCGGAATTTCCTGATTTTCCTGATTTTCCTGATTTCCTTCAGTAAATTCAGGAAATTCAGGAATATCAGGAAATTCCGGAAAATCAGGAAAATCAGGAAATTCAGAAAAATCAGGAAAATCAGGAAATTCCGGAAAATCAGGAAATTCAGGAAAATCAGGAAATTCAGGAAAATCAGGAAAATTAGGAAAATCAGGAAAATCAGGAAAATCAGGAAATTCAGGAAAATCAGGATATTCAGGAAAATCAGGAAATTCAGGAAAATCAGGAAATTCCGGAAAATCAGGTAAATCAGGAAAATCAGGAAAATCAGGAAATTCAGGAAAATCAGAAAATTCAGGAAAATCAGGAATTTCAGGAAAATCAGGAAAATCAGGAAAATCAGGAAAATCAGGAAATTCAGGAAATTCAGGAAATTCAGGAAATTCAGGAAATTCTGGTAAATCAGGAAATTCAGGAAAATCAGGAAATTCAGGAAAATCAGGAAATTCAGGAAATTCAGGAAATTCAGGAAAATCAGGAAATTCCGGAAAATCAGGAAAATCAGGAAATTCCGGAAAATCAGGAAAATCACGAAATTCAGGAAATTCAGGAAAATCAGGAAATTCAGGAAAATCAGGATAATAATTTTCCGGAATTTCCTGATTTTCCTGAATTTCATGATTTTCCTGAATTTCCTGATTTTCCTGAATTTCCTTAAATAATAATAAAATAACTTTTCTTATATAAGGGATAGGAATAAGACATTTCAAAAGTTACACCTCCAAATGGAGTCGATGTGTAAATCGTCGTACCGTAAGAATTAATAGGAAAATTGACTACATCAATAGTGTATTCTCTTGCAGTATTTAAATAATTTGAAATTAATGAAATATTATAAATGAAATTCAATTCCCGTCAGTTGAATTGCTTAAAAAACTGGAAAATCCTAAAAAAAGACCGTAATCTTCTAATGGAATTAAGCAATTATTTGGGTAGGTCGTTATAAAAATGTTTATAATGGTAATGAATCTAGAATTAGTTTCAGTGCATTCGAATTCATTGCTATAACAAGACAGGTGGATTCGTTTCAAGGGGTTATGTGAATTCCAAGTGATATTGATGAAATGAAATTGTCTTTCTCATCAACGACTTGCATTGTGATTTAGATCATACAAGGAAAAAAGTGGATTATAAATTGGCTTTTTTGAGGATCTCAGGAGCTTGGCCGATTTCCAATATTTTACCTGCATACATCTTCAATTGTAATTTGTTCATTCGAATAATTTCCTTGCATACATCTTCATGTGTAATTCGTTCAGTCGGTAAAAATGAGTGAATGCCTCGTAATATTTGGTAAAGGTATGATTCGAGGAGCACCAATTTCTGTGTTTTAAGCAAGTGACATTGAGACTGACGTTTTTCTCTACCCTGGTTTTCTTTAAAACAGGTCTAATTCAATTTAAAGAGAATCTGATAGGTTTGTATAGGAGAGTGGACTTAGGCGATGGAATAAAGGGGTAGAACACGATTAAATCGGTCTTCGCATCTCCTTCCGTCGTCAGTTTTTCCGAAAAAAAAAGAAGATCCGGAGGAAAGGAAAGAGCGAGAAGACGACGTTGACCTAGGGAGGAAGAAAGTGTGATGCCCCGGTTGTCCTACGAGTTCCTGCGTTGTAGAGATCAAAGGTGTTTGCTGAAACTGGACTTGGGTTGGAAAGTTTTTTCTGAAAGTGCCCCCCCCCTCTCTCTCTCTATTTCCCCCTCTTTAACATTTCTGCTCCAGTTGTTAACGCCGCTCGAAACATTCTGGATTGTTTGAGGGAGTCGCGATGGGACGAGAAAGGGACATTGGAAAGGCGGAGAATAGACAAAAGATGGTGAGGAGGATGAGAAAAAGGGTGGGTAGAAGTCGGGGAGGGATTGAATGGGTTTAAGGGGAGAAAAGTGAGAGGAATGGGAGAGGGAGAGAGAGAGAGGAATTTTAAGGGGAACGATGGTAGCAGAGGGACTCAATGGTAGGTGGAACGAGGGAGCATCATTCTGTGGATACTGAAACGCTTGAGGAAAGCTGGTTTGGTGGAGAAGGTAATGTACAAGGTGAACTGGGCTTTAAGGGGTTTAATATTTTGGATCCGCTGTTGGTTGAGAGGGGTGAAAGGGAGACAAAGAGGTAAAGAGAAGGATTGCCGCACGGATTGTGGGGATCGGCGGTTGGTATGGCTACACGGGATTGGTCCTCGGGAAGCGAATGACTTCCGACATGCGATACGCAGTAGGTTTAAGCGGTTTTGAAGGTATAATATTTATGCTAAATATTTTGGAAAGTCTGGATTTCAATCTCAACTATATAAAAGACTGTCACTTTGTCAGTAATGCTTTTTCAAACTTAACATCTCGCAAACGACTCAACCGAATTTGATGAAATTTTCAGTATAGCATTATGATATAATAACAAAACATTCTAATATATGGAACTTGAGATCAAAGATCCGGGTTCGACTCCAGGGGATAATTTCCATTTCCAATAAGATACAATTTAACGTAAAAATGTTCTTATTCTGTTCGTCTTTTTCCGCCTATAGTTCGAAATCGTTCAGTTTAAACTTTTAATTCACACAGTTTGAGGAAATCTAGCCATTTAAGGGGTGTTGCCTTGCCTACCAATTCCATTGCTTTTACAGGGTTATCGGTAGTTATAAACAAAGTATCGGTAGTTATAAACAAAATATCGGTAGTTATAAACACATTATCAGCAGTTATAAACACAGTATCGGGAGTTATAAACACATTATCGGCAGTTATAAACAAAATATCGGGAGTTATAAATACATTATCGATAGTTATAAACACAGCCATACCCATGCATTAACAAGTAATTTTTAAATACGGAAAGCTATTTAAACATAGTTAGTAATAAATATGTGATTTTAATTAGTAAATAAAAGTGAAAATTTAATTTTTAGTTTAGCAACAAAAATAAATGAGGTTCCTGATAAAAACATATAAATAATATGTATTTTTTCGAAGTTATTTCTTTCGTTATACTTACTCTATCCAGTAGTTGCTGCTTCGCGAAGACAGTACCCAATGAAATTGAATCATAAATCAAAAATTAATAACTAATGGAAAGCGATGATAACTACTAAATTATAAAATAAGTATGAGTGAAAAATGGATGTTCGTATCTTACATATACAGGCAGTACTACAATCTCTTAGTATGTAATAAGGTATTGTAATGTTTACTTAATGGTTCGAGAAATGATGTGACTATTACGTGTTATAGAGGGAAGTCGTAGATGATAAGATTAAAGTGATTACTAAGAAGAAAAACTGTTGACAGAACACGTTCTTCGGAACTACATTGTAAAACATTGTATTACATTAGTAATAGCTTGGAATAATTCTTGACAGGAAGGAATGTCTATGTCATATTTTCGCTTTTACGAGGTTAGCTCGTAAATTAATTAAACAGGACAGCATTTAATTGGTAATACCTTTTTTGAGACAATAAATCATCCTTAAATTACAACACTCTAAGAATTATTAACTAGTACTTCATAAAACAATTTAAAGTTGTTAGCAAAAAATGATTACGAATGATAAGTAAAATAAAAACAATCTCTTCTTGGTCTTCTTTACCGAGAAATCTTTCTTTTTTGGTTTTCGTGTATTCTTTTGATCACTAACCGCGGCCAAACGCCAGTTGTACGGAGGAGTTGCCTGACGAATCTGTCGGAGAACCACAACTTCAGACGAATACATATATACACAAACCTGTCACGGATCAAATTTTATTTTAAATAATTTTATATTATTTAAAAAGACTTTGAAATAACGTTATTCAAAGCAAACTAATGACACAAAAAAAGGGAAAAACTCAAACTTACCTACAAGGGAAGGCGTTGAAACGCCAAATCGCGATACTTCTCCATGTTATAAAATACTTCAAATCTCAATGTTCTGTCACTATTCATATTTTCTATACATCTTACTATGTACTCATAAATCTGCGTGGATGATTCAGGAATGGGACGTATTGCATGATACCTAGATTTGAGAACACTAAAAACTTCTATCGGGTTTAACTGTGGAGTATATGGAGGAATAAATTTGTAGCTGACCTCATTCATTTCAAGCCAAGAAATCACATTTTGACTGGTGAAATTTTACGTTATCCATAACTGAAATGTGGTCTTCTTTAAATATATCCTTAGATTTACAGTATTCAAGAAATTCAATAAAAATATCTGTGTTATAGGATCCGTCTTTTATTTTGAAATTTCCAATTCCGTTAATTGTGATTATAGAGATCAAGCTTATGTTTCTCCCCCGGTTGGTAAGAACCATTCTGATAGCCTCAGTGTGTTTTGGTGAATACACATAATTATTTTTGCTATGTAAATTAAATCCTGTTTCGTCAAGAAATAAAATTCTACCTGATGAAACGGACATAATTTCACGGGAGTACATCTGTCTTTTGAAATAATTTCTGGAGTTATTGTTCTTTTTAAGCGTTTTCCTGTAATACCAATTTTTTTTTATGTTTTCAGATATTGTAGATTGGGAACAGATCGCTTCACGTTCTCTTAATTTTTCCTGTATGCCTCTCTGGGTCAAGGAGCAGTCACTTTGGAATTTTCCTTCCATCTTGAACCGCACTAATTAATGAGTATGGCTGTGTTTATAACTATCGATAATGTGTTTATAACTCCCGATATTGTGTTTATAACTGCCGATAATGTGTTTATAACTCCCGGTATTGAGTTTATAACTGCTGATAATGTGTTTATAACTACCGATATTTTGTTTATAACTACCGAAACTTTGTTTATAACTACCGATTACCCTGTAATACGAGAGAGAGGGAGGAAGGGGACAAAGGGAGGTGAGAGAGGGAAAGGAGAGAGGGGAAGAGAAGGGGAATGAAGGAGAGGGAAATGACTTTCAATACAGTTTATGTTTCTGATGCCAATTTTATCTCCAGAAATAGCTTGATCGATCGAATCTTTACTCTCGTCATTTTTGACGAGCTCTAAACTAGTACGATATACAAATTGAAATTAAATTAATGGTTTTGTTTTAAATATATCTACATATACATATTACCCCTCAAATCACCGTATTGGTGGATGGCAGGGGGTGCATGCACCAAGGTTCCCTAGCTCGTCCTCCTTACCTCTTCCTAATATGTTCCCTTAAAATCCTAAGGAAAAACGATCCTCTGTATCGCTCCGTCCTACAATCAATCTCGCGGATCTTATCCTCGCCGTCCTGCCTTACAATGTATTTCAGACTTCTGATAAGAGCGATTATCTCGTCCACTAATCTCTCAGAAATATATTTTTCTAGCAAATTAAATCTAGCTTGCAGTCTACGTTCCTCTAACGAGGTCCATTTAAGATTTTCTATTAATGTAGTTACGCTTTGATTACAATCGTAATTTTTCTTTTGGAATCCAGCTGCCCTTCATTGCACCTTTTCTATCTCTTTGGTGAGTCCCTTTTCCTAAGGATAACACACAGCTGACGCATATTCGACCTGCGATCGAACCAAGGATAAATAACACAATTCCTTCACTTTTTCCGAGCCATTTCGAAATATTCTCCCTATAAAGGCTTCTTGTTAGCGGCACCTATCCCTCTGCGAATGTGGATGTCCCGAGAAAGATCCCGATGGATCGTAACTCCTGAATATTTAACCGAATCTGAAATAGGAATCTTCACTCCGTCGAACGAATAATGAATATTCAGCTTCTCCAAAAATTGATGACGCAGCTTTTCTTTTGGATGATTTCCAGCTGCCATTTTCTTACACTACGCTGAAATAGCTTCTAAATCATTTTGAAGATACCGATGGTGTTCCGGATTGCCTATCTTCCTATAAATGACGGTATCGTCCGCTAAAAGCATAAAAAAAGATAGCATCGACCTGCCTATTATGCTCTCCGCTTCTCAGTATATAATTCACAAATAGACGCAAATATTTCTAAATAATCTACGAAGTGTATTAAATCATTCCAGTTTATAACAGCCTTCACGGTTGAGTTACTGAAGAATGTTTATCCCACTGCCTGCGAGTTTCTTGCGTATCAGAAGGACTTAACCGTCGACGCCAAATCTAGTATTTTTGTAATGACAGCGTGTGGAAATGGACAGTGAAAACAGTACAAAGAATATGAAAAGGTGTGAAGACTGGGAAAGTAATGAATGCGGCCCGCGGATCGTCAGAGAGCCGTCATGCGGCCCGCACACCGATGCGAGTTTGAGACCCCTGGTTTAGCGGGACATTTGAAAGTCGTGCGGGACGCGGGACAATTCTTTGTTATGCGGGACTGTCCCGCGCATTGCGGGACGTCTGGCATCCCTGGTGGATGTATGTGATTGTGGGCTCTCTAACTCAAAAGTACTTGTCATATTAATACTTAATTTCATATATAACACTTTCCGTCAAATATCTCCTTAAAAACATCGTTATTGGTAATCTTCGTGAGGACAAAAGTTGTAGAGAATAATATTTCTTCCGGGTTTTGTTTGAAACAAATTTTCGTAGAACCATCCATTTCGGAGATATTCAACTTTTTCGTAATTTCCAGTATACAGCGCCACCACCATGTAGCGGTGAATTCTGTAAACATATTCAAAATATACCTAATTTCCGGCAATAAGGAAGACAGTATTCTTTTACGATACGAAATAATAATTTTGCCTTATAATGCTATTCATAATAATTTAAATAACTATACCTCAAATATGGAGAAAGTCATGTGGTGGCCACATCAGATTTTTACTTCTTGGCGCCATTATCTTTCTTATCGCCTCGAACGCACTCTACCTTTGCAGAGGGAGATATATGTATATTTCTCTCTGAACGGAAGAACGGATGCACCAGAGAAAAATCTGATGTGGCCAACACATGATTTTCTACATATTTGGTATATTTATTTAAATTATTATGAATAGCATTATAAGGCAAAATTATTTAACAGTACCGGTTAACCGGAAGTCGAGGTTTATTCGAAACCCGATTCGGTTTTGGCAAAATATCTCCGTTAAAACATCATTATTGTATATACAATTCGATACAAAGGTTATAGAGAATGTAATTTTCTACAACTTTCATTTGAAACAATTTTCCATATCAGTTGATGTTTAGGAGTTATTTGTAAATAATCAGTTTTTCGGTTTCCGTCAAATATCTCCTTAAAAACGTCATTATTGGTAATCTTCGTGAGGACTAAAGTTGTAGAGGATAATATTTCTTCCAAGTTTTGTTTGAAACAAATTTTCGTAGAACCATCCATTTCGGAGATATTTTGCTTTTTTTAAATTTTCTGTATACAGCGTCACCACCATGTAGCGGTGAATTCTGTAAACGTATTCAAAATATAATTTACGGCAATATTCTTTTACGATACGAAATAATAATTTTGCCTTATAATGCTATTCATGATAATTTAAATATCTATACCCCAAATATGGAGAAAGTCACATGTTGGCCACATCAGATTTTTTAAATTTATTCCTATATTCTGGTGACCGCATGTCTCATAATATAGTGTGCTGTTTGTACAGCGTTATCAAAAACTTCGTTTCTTCGATTTACCACTCTTTCTTTGCTGCCATGGTTCAGTGAACTCGCGGCTCCACTCGCAAATATATCGAAACTTTTTCGAATTAATGTGTGAACTGTCGCAATAAGTTTAACTTTTGGTTGCAATAGAACGTGGTGGTTTATGGCGAAAACTCACTTTGTCTCGCGCAAGTCGTCTCGCGGCAGTTTTTTCATTACGGACTCCACTGTCTGACAGTAACTCGCGGGATTTTTCTCGCGTCTAACCCGACATAATTAACTACAGTTAAAATGCTCAAGGTGATTGAGTAAAATGAGGGATGATCGCCACAATACATGGATACTCTTAATAATTATGAGTACAAAGTAATTATTACTTTGTACAGTAAAATACATAGTACTGTGCGCATGTTTTCTTTAAACATTTTTTCCCTGTGTTGGGAGAAAAGTTTTTCAATTAGCCAAGTTATTGGTTCAGGGGAAGATTTCATCCTTTGGGTCTGTGTAGTAGATGATTCATATGTTCAGCACACAATTACATTATTCTAGTAGTTTAGAAACATCGTATGGTTAGCTTCCTTACACAGCCATGAATATTACAGGTGATTAAATATTCTAGCTACTTTCTAGCTAACAAAAATATGAAATCTAGCTCCCAAATGCTAAAAAGAAGTGGCAACGCTGCTTAAGAGGACTCCTCTGTAACTATAAAAATTTATTATTTCATTTCATTTACATATATGTAGGTACTATATATGCGCATAAAATGTACAATCATAGATATTTTCATATAATTGGTATGTTAGGTAAGAAAAATCCTGTCGATCCATATTATTAATGAATCCTGAAATCTCCTTAACAAAATTTTAGCAGACTGCATGTAGTAAGTTCGAAATCGTCAAAGAGAAATAGAGTTCTCAGCGTCGTTGGATCTGAGTTTGAGGAATGGAGTCGCGTACATGCTGAGATGCGCGACCCGTTTAATGATTGGCCAGAAGGCCTGAGGTGAGAGCATTGCAGATGAGTGCATCCAGCGTGAATCCTAAATTTAATGTGCTCTAAATGCATTCCATGTAGGATTCGGTGTATAACTCGTCGAAAGGAATATGCAACCTAACAGGACATTGTGGTGAATTTCAATAATAACGGGAATAACTATGATTCAAATGTGCAAAAAAGAGAAGAGAGGAAAGCTCGATTATATTTATCTATGTGAATGAATTTTTCGGTCTAATAATTTTATTATATTTCATATTTACTCTCGCAAATACCGAACTAATTCACATGAATTACATTATAAAAATATAAATGATTATAAAATTATTTACCGATTATCAAGGACGATAGGAAATTATTTATTATTTTATGCTTAAAAATTCACCTATTCAAATGATTTCATAATTCAAGAGAGCTTTAGTGTCTATCTAGTAGCGTTCTAAATATAAAATAGGTATACCTGTTCGGTGTTTATAAAGATACTCATATTAAATATGAACGGTATATAAAAAACGGAGTGAAGCTTGGGGAAAACAAACTGATTTCACCATGATAAAAATTACTAACTTTTGAAAACCTCCTGTTTTTTTGTTAAAAAACGATTTTTACACCTTCCGCAAATGCTATTTACTTGATTTAGTCCTTTTCGTAAATTTTCCACTATGTGTGAAACTTTAAATTTAAATAATGCACTCTTTACGGAAAGTTACTGAAAGTATTTTTCCCATACTCTTTACATTTTAATTAAAGAAAACCGATCCAACTTGAGAAGGGAAAAAAGCAAAGGGACGTGACCAAAGTTGAGAACATCAGAGGAAGTGGTTAGTTATCGAACGATGTTTTCAGGAAGTGTCACATGCTGAAGTGGGGTTTGTGAAAGAGGGAGGGGGGGGAGAGAGAGAGTAAGAGAGAAAGGGAAGGGATGGCCTTAAGAGGTTCGGGCGTGTTATGGGGAAGGAAAGGCTCCTTCCAGTCCCTCCTCGCCATAATGCTCGAGGAGGATAAGGAGTTGGGTATCATGCACTAATGTATGTAGTGGCTAATGGCCTCCTTCGTGTCTCTCCGCTTTCTCATCTGACCTTTGGGGGAAAGGAGTGAGGGCGTGATGTTTCCCCTGGAGGCGACGGCGTTGTGGATGAGGGGGAGGAGGGGGTGGAGAGAGAGAGAGATAAAAGTGAGGGGGGTCAAATGGGGTAAAGGGTTAGATGTTTAGTAAAGGGTTAGATTGGACCTAGTGGAAAGGTGGATCGTGGCGACACAAGGGTCCAGCCTCTTAGTTGGGACTTCTGAAAGGCTCAGTGCGGTCGGGTAAAGGGGACGAAAAAGGTATAGTAAGACCTTTTAAAGGAACCAAGGTTTAAGGTGGAGTGGGCAAGATAAGGGGATTAGATGTATATTAATAAGGAACTTCCCGTCCCCGCACGGCCAATTACTTGAATGATTTCGTTAGTAAAGGAAGGGTCAAAGATAGAGAGCGTTAATTTTTACGGAAAATAACAATGAAAGTTAGTTAATTAACTAACACGACAGGTCAGACTCTATCCTTAATCTCGAAGTTTTTTCCTCTATAACAAAATTTTTTCCGCAAAAATGGTACGGTATTTACGTACAAAATGAATAATAAATAACTAATAAAATTAGTAAAATTGGTAGTGTTTTTGAAGCTCACTGTAGAAAATATCTACTGGGGATTACATTTATTTTTAATTACTCCTTCAGTCAGAGGTATATTTTATTGAATGAAAATAGTAAATATTGTTGAAATATATCGATAGCAATTCATTTGTCATTCTATTTCTCAAGCTGGCGGGAAAATACGTTCAAATTACACACTTTATGAAAATAAATATGAAATTTCCTGATGGTTTACCGGATATCTTTGCAATTATTTAATGCCACTCAAAAATTTTATTTGCAATAATAAATATAGCAAAAAAGTGAATTTTATTGCATCGAAATCTATTGATAATAATTTATGGTATTGCAAAATATTTGCAAGAATTGGACAAAACACTGGAAGGAATGGAAGCAAAATCGATGGAAACATATAGCTCAAGAAATAAAAATATGATAAATAAAGAATGAAATAGGAAAAGATGAAACTAAAACACCCGCAAGTTAGCGCAAGAAGGAGGACTGAAATGACAATAGAAACTTAAAGACAGAGTTCTGGAAAAAGGACGGTGTAAAAGGAAATCATACTGAAATTTAGGAGGGGTAGATGAAGATATTTACGGGTGATTTTTTTAAAGAGAGATGAAAACAGACAAATAAAGTATTAAATAACATCTATGCATATAGAGCAGGGGCGGATCCAGAAACTTCTCAAAGGGGGGGGGGGGGGCGATCGCCCCTCCACCTATCGAATCCGCGCCCTATATTTTGAAAATCCCTACCCCAATCAGAATCCTTCTTTCCCTTGCTATACAGACCTAATCTGCGGCGTATAATTGAGGATTTTTGCGCGGAATGAATTTAAGAAAGCGCCCTGTGGAGTGCAATGGGGTTATCCAAGGAAGGGGCGATATAGAGTGCACATTTTATTATGGATTAAATGAAAGTAAGATGGTTGTAGATTAGTGGTGTATATGTCACGTTGAAATGAAAAAGTTTAACTAATAAAAAATGTGTGTCTGTATCCAAATTAGATTGATTATTTATTTTAATTAAAAATCCATTCATTATGAATATTATATTTTTGTAAATAATGTAATCTTTTTGAAACATTTTCCCTTGGTCGATAATTATCTTTTGTCAACTCTGATGACATTCAAGATGACTTTTCTGTATCTTGAAAGAATTTGGAAGTAAATACGTAAGGTAAGATGGAGGAGTGAGAAGAGAGATTGGGGCCGTGAGACGGGAAAAAGAAAGAAGGTCGTAGGATTTGACGAGGGAGAGATTGCGAAGGTTTTAGGAGTGGTCAGCGGACAAGATACATGGAATGGCACCCAATGTTGTTCAAGTCGTGGTCTTAGGTTTCAAGAGGGAGAAAGGTAGGAGGGAGGGAATCTGGGAAGGATATGTAATCTTCCTTTCTTTCCAGCAGATCCCATTTCGCCTCCGAGCTTCCACTCTTTCTCCAACTCCTACCCCATTTTCTCCTTCCCTCCCTCCTCTCTCCTGCTCCTTCGGCTCCATTCCTCTTTATTTCCCTCGTCCTATCTGCGTATCCATGGTGACGTAACCTTCCTAGCCATACCTCGCTACCCATTCGTTTCTGCGGTTTGCTCTCTCCCCCTCTCTCTCTCTCTCCATTTGTTCTCTCCTTTCCATCTCTTTCTCCCTCTCTCTCTCTCCTTTTGCCTTTACCTCCCCTTCTTTCCTTTTCTCCCTCCCTCTTTCTCCCCCTTCCGCTCTCCCCTTTCCCGCTATCCTCATCCAGTTTGGTCAGGAATCATCCAGGCCGCTTCTGTAAATCATGTCGGGGGCCTTGTATCCTCAAGGGACGCATCGGTATTCGATCCCTTACGCGCTTGAGTGGATTGCTGTTGCTACGGTGGGCTCATAGGGAAGGCTTAATTGCGCGAAATGAGTGCTTCGGCGTTCTTTTTTTTCCCCTACGTGTTTGAACGGACGGTTCGAGGAAAAGGAAAGGATTAATACGGTAGCAAGGCGTCCGAGATTCGGGATATCCGGAAGTGATTTATCGAGTCTCTCTCCGATGAGATTAGGGACGTGTTTATGCCCCATCGTGGCATCGTTGGTTTGGAAGCTATTCTTACGGAGTTTTTTTGATTTTGCACGATGTGTTTTGAATGAAAAGTTTTTTTAATTTTATCCTCTCTTGGGGAAAGAAATGGAGTGGTGAGGTTCCTAATACAGAGCGACAATTTCTTTCAGATGATCTTTTGCCTACCATTGATTTATGCATACATCATTGATAAATATTGCAGTTATTATTTTCATCAGTATGATGCGAATATCAACGGGGTCCCTACAATATAAATACGTATGTATTTATAGTAATAACGAACCATTTATGTAGCCCCGGTTTAATATTATAACTTATACGTAATGTTTCTTTATTGGAAATGAGTTTGAAAATGATATTTAGTAAAAGGTTTTGCAAAATTTGAATAATTGGAAACTTCTGGTGCCCCCATTATCCGGGGGCCCGGATGCCTCGGATCCGCCGCATCCCTCCTTTGGCTGGCCCTGAGTATGAGTGGAAGTATATATACGATAATACTAGGGGGCAAGCCCGCTGCTCGCTGACGCTCGCCAACCACCCCCTCCCCCCTCCTCCCCCTGCTCGCTGTTTCTTCGTTCCTACCATGTACCTATTGGATTTAGATTAGTTTAACGGGAATATGTTTTGAATATGAGTTTAATGAATATATTTTATAAGGGATGTATGTTTGGTTTTTAATTACAAATTAAGAAAATTAGTTGAATAACTCGATAAAAAATAAACTTAGAGGGGGATTAAAAATGGCTCAGGTATAGAGCGTTAAAGAGAGAGAACCAGAAATAGGATTTTACTAATATAGATAGAAAATATAAATAACATGAATACTGCGTTCAATTTATTTGCATTAAATTCATATCTTCCGTCATTTCGAGCAAATTTTAATCTTATTTTCGATATTTAAGTGCATATGCACGGGAATTACTGAGGACAACAGTACCGGTAACCATGGAATCTTATTATTGAAATGTTAAAACATTTACCAAAACTCGAGTATAAATTCAAAATATGAGCGAATTCGAAAGATATTGAGTATTCGACGGTATGGATAAGAATCCTCATTCATTTTGGCATATTCTAGCTCAAATTTCGTGTCGGTTACATAATTTTAAGATATTTTAAAGAGTAAGATAATTAAAGCCTTCAAACCAAAAGGGTGATTTTATGGGAAACGATATTCATCCTCTGAACCTTTTTCGAAATCTTTCAGTCATAACGTAAAGATTCATCAACACTGAAATATTGAAAAATTTCAGGCTTATAAGTTTATTTCTAATCGAGTTATTCACAAAATTAGAGCGCTACGCATCATGATGGCCATTACGATTTTATATTATAGAGATAAAGATATTATTGCGTTATATAGTCAAGATGAAAATGAATTTAAAATGTTTTTAATGCTATGTATTTACAAAATGTGTACCGATTTTTTCAGTAGGTGGCAATAGCACAGATGTATTGCAATGATCTTTTATATTTTTCCTTATATCAAAATACTTTTGATAAGATCCGATAAGTTTCAACAAAAGTTGGAAATATTTAAACTGCTGATTGCAGAATAATAACTAAATATATTTCAAAGTAAGTATTTTTTCATTATAGTCTATGTGAATAAATTCCGGATTAAATTGCAGCTCTCGGCAATTATATCGAGAGAAACTGGCAAAGCTTTCCATAAAAAATATTTTTTCGATGTTATTCCATTATTTTACACTGTTATAGTAAAGTATCAGATGATGGTATGGATTCTCTTACGTCAACGTACCGTCAGTATTTCTCATGAGCTCTCTCTCTCTCTCTCTCTCACACACACACACACACCCTCCCTCTCCCACTCTTTCTCTCTTACGATCATATTATGCCGAGAATTCTCGATGTACTTTATCCATCCTCCACTTTTCGCTCTTGAGGGAAACTCTTTATGGAGCAATTCAAAGTCAAGCATCCTGCGCAAAATATACGACCGCCATTTTGTCGATGATACTACTTAAAGCGACTTTCAGTCATTAAATGCACGACCAGAACTCTTGTAAAACGCTTTTCGCATTTTTTATTTGAAAAATTCCGTCCAAAAAAAAATTAACAGCAATAAAGGCACAGTGGAAGGAGAGCGTGTTATTCGCAGTTTTCCTCTCTCCCACTCTCCCTGTGCTGTGGGTTACGGGGCGCTTCATTTGGCTCCCTTGAGGAATACCCTGGATTAGAACCAGCGGAAGCATAGGGGGTGGGGGAAGGGTGAAGGGATTTTAGCTAGGTAAGGGGGCTGAGGAGAGGATAGGAGGAGTATGAGGTTTTCGGCAGTGGGAGAAGGGTGGGGAATAGAGAAGGTTTGGGGAAGGGACTTGGTTACCATGACACCCATGTGCCGCGTGTGGGTTTGCATAGGATTGAGGGAGGGAAGTGGTTTGTAGAAGGAGAGAGATATAGTGTGGGAGGGAGAATGTCCACGCAGAGATTGTTCGTTTTATTAAACTAATATTTTTAATGGGTTCCATGCATGCGTGAGTGGGTGGGGTACCTTCTGCGTCAGGAGCGCGACGAAAGCAAATGACCCCTTTACAACAAGTCCCGCGCTAACTTTTTCGCCTCCTCCAACACGCGCCACCCCCCTCCCCTTTCTCCTCCGTTGCCCCCTGTTATCCACTCTATCTCCGTCTGTGTGTGTGTATACAGTGCTTTTTTGTGACGGTACGCGCCGGTACGGCGTACTGACACCTTTTTTCAGAGCTATTTTGACCCACGTCTAATTTCGGTATATTTTCATTTTTTTAAATTCTTTTAAATATTAAAGTAATAGACGGCATCTATAAATGTTAAAAACATTTTGACTTTTATTATCAACTGTGTTATTAAAAGTTCATCACAAATTCAATAGAGAAGGGGAAGAGGATGCAGGAAGAGGTGGAGGGGGCGAGTACCGGCATCTATTTTTTCTTACAAAATAGCACTCTGTGTGTGTGTGCGTGTACGAGTGTGTGTGTGTGTGTATATATACACACACACATATATACATATATATACATATTTATATATATACACTTGCGGAAGAGGAAAGGTAAATAAGGATATTTAGGGGGCAACTAGGTGTTGTAGGAAACCCAGTGAGCACTTACCGGAAGGAGAGCCGCTGGGGTGTCGGAGGGACACATTTGTAACGTTGTTGAAGCTTTCCGGATGATCCCTCCTTTGTGCTGACGAAAGGATAATCCCGAAAACTCCAACAACGTCTACCAATGTGTCTCTCCGACACCCCAGCGGCTTTCCTTCCGGTAAGTGCTCACTGGGTTTCCTTCAACACCTAGTTGCCCTAAGTACACACACACACACACATCTCTCTCTCTCTCTTATTCTCTCTCATCCGCTAACAACACTGTGTCTGTCTTTAGGCCCTGTTCCATCCCACTCACTCTTCCTATCTCTTTTTCGTGACGCAAGACTGGCTAGTGGGCGGACGCATTTTTCCGGTGAAAAAAAACGCGCTGGAGTTGATGATGTCTTCCTCCCCTCTCGTCCTTACTGTAACTTTCATTTTGTTTTTACCTACCGTCGCCTAGTAATTCCTCTCTCTATCGGTTACCGCTATGTCGGGTCAGGTAAATATGGCGTGCGGTTTATCTTCGGCAAAGTATTATTTTTCCTGCGTTGTTGCTTCGTTGCAGGCGGTTTTTATTTGCTCCCTCGAAAAACAGCATTGAAGGCGTGTGTGAGTGTTCGCTGTTTTTCTGGATTTGAATTGCGGAAAAACATTTTTTTATTGAGTTTCTGGCGATTCTGAGAGTAACCGACTAAAAATACATGAAAAAATTTAAAGGTGGTCACAATCTAGGAAAATGTATGAAAACATTCAGTTTTAACTCTTAAGTTTCTCATAAGTAAAGCCATCTCAGGAGTTTTAAATTTTCTCTCTAATTTATCCTGATAAATACACTGAAATATGTGTAATGAGTAGATAACTAAGATTCTGTCAATGAAATTCGATTAAAAAAATTGAGCTAATACCTTTCAATTGACAATAATTTTATGCATGTGCAGGTTTAGGAAATGCAGCTGGTTTTAGCTTGAGGAAGATAAAATCTAAAAGCATATTTTTATAACTTGTATGTTTAGAAAAAAAAGAGAGGTCCAGTTGAGAAATGATGATCACGGATCCCTTTAATAGCAGATACTTTAAAATGTGGAGTAAACCTTTATTCTACTTTTGTCACAGATAGAAAGCGTCAACAAAGCAACTACGGGAAATTGTGAAAATACCTGCAAGCTCATTTTCTCACGTCGTTTCCATCTCGTTCCGCACATATGCGCCACATGAAAGTCGTCAAACATCGGAAGCCATTGCAACAATGGGATGCTTCCATCCCAGAGGTTTTTCTGCTGCTCTTTATCAATTATCAAAATATGTGACCCCTTTGTGGGTGCTACAGATAAAAATTCATGTCCATGTCATAAACATATACGGAAAGTAATTCTTATTTTGTAAGGTTCCCTGAGAATAATGAAGCTTCATTTCGATACACAACTGAAATATTTTAAATATCCTGCCATATAAAATCTCCTCGGAATTTTGGAATTAATGGCATAGGTTACCGTCAACTGGCCCAGACTTTGCCATCGTTTAGAAAGTACTTGTTGCGTTTTAGGAATTGAAGATATTGGGATATTTATCTAAAATGTCAGGGATTATATTAAAACCACTTAAAATAAACACATTTCATTTTTATTAATCTTTCTTAATTTAATTGGCATTAAAATAAAAATTAGTACATAATTAAAATACAGGGAATTAAAATACAGGGCGCTGAATTTTTAAACTCCTGCGTTTTTTAAATTAATGTTTTATCTCTTTTCTGCATCCACCGATGAGAAGTATGTTTTTAATTTTTACAGGAAAGTAAAAATGAACTGTAAATGATGCGTTCCTTATGGCTTTATTTCGTAATAACAATTTATTAACAAGAGCAGATAGCGTCAGGAAGTATGCCGTTTCTAAGATATTACGAGAATTCTTATTTTTTGTAGTCATAATTCATAAGAAATAATACTTTGTTATTTCTTTTCCTTCTCTGGGGATCCTGTGGTGTTGTCTGCTTATAATGCCTCCTTGCATATTTAACGATGAAAATATTCTAGGCACATAAAATAATTGAAGATATGAGATAATTTGCAATTCATGAATAAATAAAGGGGCGTTACAGACGAAAAAAAGTTAATTTCAGCTCACCTTTCCATGCTATTTCATTAAGAATATTTTACTTTCACTTCAGATAAGGGGGAATAACTTACACCTTTCTTTCAAAATTTCCCTCAAAGAATATTCTGCAGTCCGTAATATTTTTCATAAAAATTTTGATGTGCCACGTTATCTATTTTCTTTATTTTTATTTAACTCATTCAGTTAAACAATGCTCATTCTCGGTCAATGCGTTAACGGAGATTTCCATTTAATAACGAGACATGTCTGTTTGAGCGAATGGATTTTTACTTTTAAAAAGGAGAGGTGTGAATGAAGCATGGATATTACCATTCCGTCGTCATTAACGTGAATTTTCTTCTCGTATAGCTTTGAATTAACAGGATGGAAAATTTTACATTCACATTTCATTCATCTTTAATAAAACTCCAATAATTTTTGTTTTCTTATATATATCGACCTCGAACATCCTTTTAAAATAGAATGCCTCAGCGAAATTCAGACGCCTATTAAAAAAATAATATATATTTGAAATATCACAGAAATCACGCAAAAACGGCTACTCGAATTTTTATGAAACTTGCAGTGTATCTTTGGACTGGATCAGCTTAAAATATAGGCTATGTGGTGTGTCTCAAAAAGAAATTGAAATGGGGGTTTAGGGGGCATCGATTTGGTTTTTCGACGATAACTGTCGAGTAAATTAACTTAGGAAGTTCAAATTTGATATTTGTCAATTTCAATACAAGTATAAGATCAATCTCCTATATATTTAAGAAAGTGTGTTTGTTTGTGCATCTATACATTTCCACACCGTTAAAACTAGAATAATCAAACTTTCAACAATACTTTCTTCACAAATAGGAAGGTTATAGACTAATTTTTAATACCAAATGTTTTATATTAATTGCACAAAAAGCAAAATAACTTTGTATGCTAATGCATTGCGATCTATAGATGGGTCAGAAAGAACGGGACAGTTCTTTTCGAGCTGTTCTGATGCCTAAACTGTTCAATAATATAACTGTTCTCATAAACTTCCTGTTTTCAAAGACAGGTAACTCTACATCTTATACACAGTGATAAAGGTGGGAAAAGACTACTTCCTTATCCGTAATTGGACGGCGGAGACTGATTAAACTACGCGTATTTTCCCGTCCTACTATTCATTTGAATCAAATTTAGTACGATTGTGGAGGACTCCCAGAAGTAATTCATACGTGGTTTTTGTTTCGCTCTGCCTGTTTTGTTCAAAACGGCGGCCGAGTGAATTCTTAAATACCATGTATCATCTAGAATTCCGATCGGATTTGAACCAAATTTCCCCGGGCAACGCCTGGTATTTCTGCTAGTTATATATTAAGATAGTGTCGTAAAGGTGCATAATATTTTAATTAAGGCATATTGATTCATTTTAATTATTAAATTTTTAGAAAAGGGTTTGAATACAAAGTTTTTAAGGAAAACTAAATTTCATCATCATCAGCCTTTTTCAGTCCACTTGACGGATGAAGGCCTCCTCCAGATTTCGCCAGTTTTCTTTAACAAATGCCTCCCTCCTCCACGTTGGCCCCCAGACCTTAACCAGCTCTTTGTCTCATCTCTATTGTGTTGAAACATAAATTTACTCTGAAGTATATTCGATTGAATTTCTGTATCTTTATCTGTCGTTGGCAGTATTTCCTAAGAACGTTATAATTAAAAATGATGAAATCAGAATAGCAAAACAGAGAATACATTCACTGTGGAACTTTATTACAGATCGATTGTTTCAGTCTGTTACTGGGTTACTTATATAAGATCATATTTGAGAGGATTAATCAACTGTGTTATTTTGGTAACTCATTCGTGCTTTTTAAAACAACTCCCTCTCGCTCTGTCTGGCGATATGATGGACCGCTGTGCCTAATTGGGAGGATGATCTCATTGGTATCTTAAGGTATTTCCATTGCGTTATTCCGTAGAATTAGCGCGATTCCTTTGTTCCCCCATTCTTGCAAGCTTTCATCATTCACTAATAATCTATTCTTTCTCAAATTCTGTACTTGACACGACTCTTTTCTACTTTCAGTTATCTTCATTTCATTAATAATTGCATTTTTACTCAATCCCTTAACCAATAGAATATACTAATAACACTCTTAAAAAGTTTTATTTTGAAACGAAAATTTTCCCTCTCTTGTACGAGTAGGCTTACCATCACGCAGAATTCTAGATCTAAAGCTATTCTAGAAGTGCTGAGGAAGCTTGATAGACCAATGAATTCAGTGAGTTATAATGAGCTTTCTATAATTAATATGGAAGAAGCTGTTTGAAATTTTGATCATTATCTGATCTTTTTTTTATTTCAGCGGATTCTTTGCCTTTCCTCCTCACATACAAACAGAATTTTTTCATCTCTTGCATATTACATTGGAAGTAGTTCACGAGAAGTTTTTGATATTATAATTAATTTTATTTATCCATAAAAATCATAGATTATTTTAAATCACTTAGAAAGATTTAATAGTGTTGCTGATTTTTTAAAACACAGAACACGGTTATTTCGCTCAGAATCTGTCATTTTAATCCACAATAAAATAGCTATGTAGTGGTGAATTTTGCTTTGGAGAGCACTGAAAACATCTTTAGAGGATTGCTGCTGCGCCATAAATGAAAAACTAATGTCATTGAAAGCGACGAAGAATGCTTTTGGCTGAAATTGGAGTGGCTTTCATTTAACGCGATAAAAAGTTTCGGGTATAGCGTTCGCTCCCGCGACGCGAGATCATTTTCCGCAGAACCCTTTCACCGGACTGTTTGACCAGGAGTCCAGTCAATCTGAAAATAAACAACTGGATTAGAATCATGAAAAGAATAAGCGCATCCTGGGACTCCGCTTTCTCTTCCCGTCAAATTAGCATCATTACTGCACAAAGCGTGAGTTATTGCTGGCAGGGAAAGAGCTATGAGAGGACCAAAAACGACGTATGTTGAGGTGTCCATCCTGCTCTGCACCATCGCTCGCACTGAAAAATCTCATTACAACCCTCGCTGCGGACGATATGAGTTTAGACAAAGAACGACAATTCCAATTACCGAATGTTTGGAATGATGCGTTTTCCTATGTTAGGAGCTTTTTGAATTGCTTTGGATAAAAGTTCCCATTGTTTTGTTACAATTTTTACGGTGAACTTGGGTCACATTACTTCATTCATTTTGGTGGGAAAACTATTTTTGCTTATGAACACTTCGGCTCAAGTATTTCGAACTTCTAATCAACTTCATTTGCAATGTTTATTGTGATGCTAAGCATAAAAATGATAAATAGCTGATATTATAAATTATTATAATTAAGTTCCATACTCTATACCAGTGGTGCCAAACCTTATCTACATGGCGGGCCGCATCGGTGGTTGCGAATCATTCGGCGGGCCGCATTGGAAGTTGCCAATTCTTCCGCGAGCCTGATTAGATTTTAATCACAAGTTATCTATATGTTCTGAGGTGTTATTTAAGTGAAAATATAGTCTTGAGGTTTTTATGGTAAATATTCCGATATTAAAAGTTTTATTAGATAAGTTTTCATAACAATATATGAATTTGTGTTTTACATTTTTCGAATTGCTTTTTCACCATAGCTTTTCGGGCCGCACAAAACACCTTCGAGGACCACATCCGGCCCGCGGGCCGTAGGTTGGGCGCAACTGCTCTGTATCATGCCGCATGCAGCCCTCGAGAGCGTTTTATGAGGCCCGGGAAGGTATGATTAAAAAGAGAGTAAACACAAATCCATATCACTTACATTCAAATTGTCACTATAAAACACTTGATACTGAAGTGTTAACCCCAAAAATTGATTTTCACTAATGTGCTACCTCGGAACTTCTGGTTAACGTCCTATTTAAAGTTTAATCTGGTCCGCAGAAGCATTGACAACTTGCAATGCGGCCCGCCGAGGAATTCGCAGAAAAGGTTGCCCACCGCTGCTCTATGTAATAATAGAGATGAATTTTTTTCTTGATGAATGCCACCAATATATCCTATATTTCAAACCTTTAAAATCTCCACATTTTGGTACTATTCCATGAAATAGCATTATAATTCCCTTCTTCAGTTAATTGTATATTATAATAGTGTCCTTTGTAATTTTCAATGGTAGATTTATTTACAAAGGGAAACTTTTAAGATGAAAAATTTTTCATAAGAGTTCTTATAAAGATTAAAAAAAACAATTCTAGGGTAAAGCATATAAATTAAAACTAAAATCTCGCGCGAGATGGAGATGAGAGCCTTCAGACAATAAAGAAATAAATGATCACCGGCCTCCCATGACTATTCAATAAGCTCCTTCGGAATTTATTTTTTCCTTCGTCCAATTCTTCGACTTTTCCGGCCGTTTCGCCGCCCCCATATCTCGAATATTTTTTACGAACTCACGACTCGCCTTAAGTAAAAAGAAAAGAATTTTGAGATCACACAGACGTCGTCGCTCTCCATTAAAGTGGCCAGGGATTCTTGAGGGAGAGGGAGTGAGAGGCGTGTGGAGAGAGAGAGAGAGGTAGGCGAGCATAAGAACCCCAATAATAATAAAAGAAATCATCTTTTCTAGCGAGGTTTTATTATTATAAGTGGTTTTGAAAGCTTTTCGAGCAAAGGCAAGTGATGAATATTGGATCCCTCTCTCTCTCTCCCTTTCACCCTGGATATGCATTAAGGGCAGATAGGGATGTTTTTTTAACCCTGGGGGGAAGCTTTGGGGGGGAGGGGAGGGGGGAAGAAGGTGGGGTTTGGGGGTGGATTTACGAAGAGAAAAAAGATTGGAAGGAACGAATTCCGAGAATGAGGAAGAGGGAAGTAGTCGATATTCTTTCTTTCTTATATATGGTGGCCGTGAAGATCGTCCTTGAAGTCATAGGTGATCGAATTTCGAAATTAAATTTTCATTTAATTGAGGATGGAAGGTATTTATACAAGTTCCCATTACTATGGACACCAGGAGTCAAATTTTGTAGAAGCAAAGTCTTGGTGCGCAGAGAATTTTTCATCACTTCAATTTAGTTTGTAGATTAATTAAGTTTTTAATACTGGTAATATAATTATTCAAATTTCTTAAATTTGCTTATCATTATCACGGTTTTCAAGATATACATGTGGAATAGGGAAATAATAATTTTAATTGATAGATATAGCTTGAATACTGATATTCCTCTCACCTCATTCGTGTCTATCATATTTCCCCGTACAGACATCCGTCTGTGTTCATTGCGCATGTACCTTCATTTTTACTTTCTCGTATATAAAGTATATTGAGAAAGTATTGCAATCGCGAAAACATTCGAGCTCGAGATTTTGACGGAGATATACGTTTTAGGTGTAGCTGGGTCCGAAAAAGTGGTTTTCGCAATGCCGTCGGTTTGTCTGTCTCTTACTGGCTCTGGAGCCTAAACGGTTTTGCGAAAATGAATGATATCTCGTACTTAGGCATTTTATCATACAGAACAGAAGCTATGAAGAAATGGTTGACATTGCTGAATAATTAAGGGATGTTTATTCTACGCAATTTTAACAACAATTTGATTTTCTCAAAAATGATTTAACGATTTTCATCAAATTTCGTACCGTTACTTGAGGATACGTCTGCAATAATACCACATACTTCATATTTCTCAAAAAATGAATTTAAGGCTAGTTTATTCTAGGCAACTTTAAGAATAATTTGATTTTCTCAAAAACGGCTATAACGATTGTGATAAAATTTCGTACAATTACTTGAGTATATGTCTGAAATAATACTACAGATTTCGTTTTTATCAATGAATAAATATAAGGCTAGTTTATTCTTGGGCAACTTGAATAAAAATTGGATTTTCGACAAAAACGGCTCATATGATTTTCATCAAATTTCGTATTGTTATTTAATTTGATGTTTATAACGATTCTACATAGTTTATATTTTTCTAAATATAACTAAAGGACGCATTATTATAAGAGAATGTTTGTAAAATGTTTGTTTTACCTATTTTTTAATAACATAATCAAAATATAGCTGTTCAAGTTTTGCTTTTACCTTGAAATACGTTTACTAAACAAGTAGAAACTAGCGTATTTAACAGAGGCACGTTAGAGTTGGAATTAGAGTTCTGTTAGTGAATTTCTACAAATTTTTAAAAGTTCAAATGCATTTGTAATAGCTTCATTCTGAACTAGGCAGAGTGTCAAAACTGGAAAATCACTTCCGATTTTTTTTACCTACAATAACTTCTTAACATTGATTGCTGTTTTGTTTGCCACTGACATCGCCGCATTATGATATTTTAAGTCGAGGCATAATTAATCTCTTCTTCAAAAGATTTTGTAAATGTCGGATTTGCGAAAAGGAAAAGTAAAAAAGACATTCCAAGTCGTAAAATTTGTCGTTTCAATCATTCATGCATTTACAGTGGCGATTTGTTCACTTTTCCGTTTCGGTGCACGTCTATATTGAACGTTCTTTGGATTCGTTTAAACTTGTGAATATCCACTTAGCTCAACTTACAGCATGTTTCTATTTTTCGCGACCGGTCCCATAGACGAGTATTTTGGCGCTTGTATTCCGCCCACGAAAAACGCCTCCTTCCGTTGTTTCATCTTGTTATTCTTTCGCTCCTTGCGGGACCTAGGGCGGTTTTAGAATTGTAGAACGGTTACGAAAAAGTAAGTAGGAAGAGAGGAGGAAGCGTGGGATGAGAGAGAAAGAGAGAAAGGAAGGAAAAACATAGGTTGAAACGAGAATTCTGGGTAAACTTTTCTTCTCTCCTGTTCCACTCCTATCTCTCTCTCTCTCTTTCTCTCTCTCGAGCGTTTTTTTTTGTTCTTTTTTCATTGTTCGGGAGTATCTCCTAATGTTTCGCAACGCGCACGCCCCTGAGCCGCGCAAACGCCCATACCTATGCTTTACGACTCGCCCCGTGTTAGGTATACGTTTCCGCTAATTACTTCTGAGAGTTTCAGTTGCTACATGGTTCAATGCCTCCTGGGAGACAACTACCGTAAGTTTTCATTACCGCGTCGGGTCCCGAGGTTTTTTCCTCTTTTTCTTTCTTTCTTTACAAAAAAGAAAAAGCATTCGAACTCGATCCAGGCTACCTCTGTTTTTCTCCCCGCCTTCTCCCTCTCCCTCACACGCTTTCTCTCCACATCCTTCCCCACAAAAATCTCCCAATATTTAATACTAGTATAGAAACCCGTCATTATGACGGGGAGGAATATATAATTGGACTTAAAATCTCATAATTATTATTCTTATAAACAGTTTATTCACATATTTCAAATATATAAAATATATAAGAATGTATTAAAAATTCTACCGGAAAATAACTTTAAATTTATATCATCACATATATTCTATTAGTTAGCGTGTTTTCCACGCCTTAGAAACTGCGCTGCGGTCGAGCGTCACTGACATAAGGGATGTCACGATCCCTGATTGACTTGCCATTCAACCAATTGATAGGCCGACAGAGCATTGCACCATTACGCATAACCAAGAAAATTATACAGTGAGGTCGATTACTTGCCTATCTTCTCCCTTGCTCATTAATATGCGAAGCAAACGGATCTTTAACATTTAAGATGATTTTTATTTTGGCCAAAGAAGGATTTTAAAGTTTTACATCTTTTATTGGAGCCTAGATATTAAGTTTGAATAAAATTACCGTTTAGGGTCAAAGCAGAACATTATTTAGTTTTTAATAAAGTCGGCTTTCGTTATCTATTGTAGTTTTCAGTGGACATGATTATTCGCTGTTATTCTTCCTCGGGAGATGAATACTGTTTTAAATGTTATTTGATGAGTTTTTCCCTTATATTTCCATTTAATGAAGCGTAAAAAGTATAATTTCCTGTATTACCAATTAATTCAGTCGTCATAGTACATTTTAGTTTTTGGGCCTTTGGTTTATGTGAGTGTTAAAAGTGATAAAATGTCCATTTGAGACGTGAAACTACGAAATTTACTCATACTGAAAAAATAGCGTAACTCAATAGAATCATTAGTGGTTCTTAGACGATTCGGAAGTCAATATATCCTTCAATAAATTTAACAGTGCATTTTAAAAAATCGTACCTTCCAATTAAACTTCAAAAGTCTAGACCTCTATTTATCAAACTTTTTCTGCTGCGGAACCCGTTTGGAAACTCAAAATTTTCGCGGAAACACAATATCTTTAAAACAGTAACGTATGTATAGACGTACAAATTAAATAAAAAATAATAATAAATTATCATAACTGATTGGATGTTACTCCATATGCGGGGGTTGCTATGTATTTTTCTTTATTATTATTAGTAATTAAAAAACAACATAGTTTCAAAGCCAATCGAATATCGAAAATTTCAACACCGTCGGTTTAGAGTGATATCTCATATAAATATTTTCATGTTTAGATTTCCAGTTATCGTTTCTAAAAGTAACCATCCTCTAAGTCAGGGTATTTCAACAGAGGGTACTTGTACATACCCCCTGGGTATTTCCTGCGTTTTATAGAGATACTCGTAAATACTAATGATTATAATTTTCCTTTTACTTCAATTTTCATGCACGACTTCGTCTGTGATTTCCCGTTTAAGAATAAAACGCTCTAAGGACATTTTTGCAAACAGAGTGCAGTATGGAAAGAAAAATTATTTCTTGTGTCACTGTGGGTACGTACCATATTGAGATAACAGTAGGCCTTTTTTCCGAACACGATCCTTATATATATTAAAAATTGAAATGACTCACACCGAGTTTTATTGTTGAAATTCGTAAACATAATTAACGCACTTTAATACAAAAGTTTTCGTTAAAGTCCTTATTTTGAAATTTAACAGGTGTTACGCTACTGCTTTAAAAAATTCTCAAAAAGTTTGAAGATCCCTCTTTTGAAGGTTAATATTCCTGATAGATATTTTTGCTCGAATACCCAATGTAAAATTTCTTTCGGATATTTTTTATTAAAACGCGTTTCCATTTCTTTTTCCGAAAAGGTTAATATAATGTATGTTGGGATCGTCTCTCCGGAACTTGACAAGGCACGCTGTCACCCACACATCCATTACTAATAATACTTTTTTCAAAATCAACTTTTTTCATTGAATAACTGGAACTGATGGCATATTTTCTGGGATATATTCCTTCCTTTTGTTTCTAAATACGTTCCTCCTGGTTCAATGAGACGCATAATTGATGTTTTTTACTTTCTCCATACGTAGTAATGGGAAAGTATTGTGTTCATGGAAGAAATCGACTTCGAGATTTCAACGGAAATACACGTTTTGAGGTCCCTAGAACACGTTTACACTATTTTCAGAATGATGTATGTGTGTGCGTGTGTGTGTATGTGATTGTGGGCGCTCTAACTCAAAAAGTACTTGCCATATCGTTACCAAATTTCATATATAACACTTTAGCATGAGCACAAAGAACTGATTAGATTTTGGATAATAACGGTTGAACGGAGGACGACGTTTATTCGAAACCCGATGCAGGTTTTGCGATATTTCTCCTTTAAAACGTCATTATTGTATATACAATTCTATACAAAGGTTATAGATAATGTAATTTCCAAAACTTTCATTTGAAACAATTTTCCATAGCAGTTATTGTTTAGGAATTATTTATAAAAAATAATCGGTTTTTCGGTTTTCGTCAAATATCTCCTTAAAAACGTCGTAATTGGTCATCTTCGTAAAGACCAAAGTTGTAGAGAATAATATTTCTTCCAAGTTTTGTTTGAAATAAATTTTTGTAGAACCATCCATTTCGGAAATATTTTGCTTTTTCTTAATTTCCAGTATACAGCGCCACCAGCATTTAACGGTGAATTCTGTAAACATATTCAAAATATACCTAATTTACGGCAATAAGGACGACTGTAATCTCTTACGATACGAAATGATAATTTTGCCTCATAATGATGTTCATAATAATTTAAATATCTGTACCCCAAATATGGAGAAAGTCATGTGTTGGCCACATCAGATTTTATTTTACATATATAAATAAATATGTGTGGCACGGATGAATACTATGTGTGTGAGTGTATTGCGTTCGTGTTTATGCCTATATATCAGTGGCGGATCCAAGGGGGGGGGGGCGATCGCCCCCTCCTTGGATAACCCCGTTGCACTCCACTGGGCGCTTTCTTAAATTCATTCCGCTCAAAAATCCTCAATTATACGTCGCAGATTAGGTCTGTATAGCAAAGGAAAGAAGGGTTTTGATAGGGCAGTTAGCAGGGGCGGATTCGATAGATGTAGGCCCCCCCCCCTCCCCTTGAGAAGTTTCTGGATCCGCTCTTGCTATATATAAATGATTAAATGTATCTAAAACTTTGGAGCGTTAATTAATGATGGGAGATTGGAATTACGAGGTTAGAACTGGCATTGGATTCCAGCTTTGTTCGAATATTGGTGGAAGAGGATTTTCCGTCCCGGTCGCCATTCCGTCCTTCGAAGGGGTCATAAAGCATTCTGACCCCGCGGTGCATTTCATTAAGTAGTTTGGTCACCATATATATATGTATATATATATATATATATATATATATATCTTTGGGATCCTCCGATGCGCATCAGCGTCTCCTCTTTGCGGTTTTTGGCATGTGACTTAACAGCTCTCCTCTTAGTTGTCTCCAGCTTGTTAAATATTCGGGTAGTTGAAGCAATTTCCCTTAATGGTCAACCGCGCCATTTGTTTATACGGAGGCTGATAGATATTAAATCACCTGAACCTTTAATCCTCGTTGAATAACTAATCGATTCTCGTGATTTTTAAATATTATTTTAGTTATTTTTCCACGTATTTTCTCTCATGCGAATACCCTTTTATTTGTGTTATTTTACAATCGTATAATCTTTGCTAGTTCTCATTCGTTCATTTTTCTAATGTTATATTTTTATTGGTTCAAATGTTAGGAATAGTAGGTTTTTAGCGATTTTTTTAATAAATTGGATATGTAGTAACTTTGTCTGTCTGTCCGTCCGTCCGACAGTGCAGACGATGTCTCTGAAACGGTTCAACCTAGATTAAATAAATTTTCAGCATAAGTTACTACGTTTGAGAGCTACTTGTGGCAAGAATTTGCTGAAGGCTAATTTTGCCCCATTATTCCCCCATAAGAAAATCACGTTAATCGATGATGTTTATATAGTATTTGATTTTTCAAATTATTTCCCGTCAAGATTCGAAATCAGGACTTGAACTCTCGAAAAGTTTAGAAATTGTTGATTCTTATTTTTGAAGACAAAATTCACATCCCTGTAGCTTTAACTTATAGTTTTAGTTTATATCGAAAAAATCTGATGTGGCCAACACGCCTTTCTCCATATTTGGGGTATAGTTATTTAAATTATTATGAATAGGCAAAATTATTATTTCCTATCTTAAAAGAATACAGTCGTCCTTATTTCCGGAAATTAGGTATATTTTGAATATGCTTACAGAATTCACAGCTAAATGGTAGTGGTGGTATACTAGAAAAAGCAAAATATCTCCGAAATGGACGGTTCTACGAAAATTTGTTTCAAACAAAACTTGGAAGAAATATTATTTTCTACAACTTTGGTCTTTACGAAGATAACCAATTACGGCGGTTTTAAGGAGATATTTGACGGAAACCGAAAAAACTGATTATTTTTTATAAATAATTCCTAAACCATAACTGCTATGGAAAATTGTTTCAAATGAAAGTTGTAGGAAATTATATTCTCTATAACGTTTTTATAGAATTGTATATAGAGTAATGATGTTTTAAGGAAGAAATATCGCAAAAACCGAATCGGGTTTCGAATAAACCTTCCGGTTAACCGTTATTATCCAAAAACTATTCAGTTCTTTGTGCTCATGCTAATGTGTTATATATGAAATTTGGTAACGATATGGCAAGTACTTCTTGAGTTTAGAGTGCCCATAATCACATACACACGCACACACGGACATTCCGAAAATAGTCTAAACGTGTTCTAGGGACCTCAAAACGTGTATTTCCGTTGAAATCTCGACGTCGATTTTTTCCATGAACACAATACTTTCCCATTACTACGTATGGAGAAAGTAAAAAGTGGGAGTTTTTCTGGGTCTCAACAGTCGACTACCGTGTCAACGACCTCAATGCTTTTAAATGGGTAGATAAGCTTTTAATGGGACTGAGAGGACTATAATATTATCATGTCATTAATATAAAACCACGTCCAATGGACGAAATTAATTTTTTGTACAAAAAGCAACTTATAATATCTGATTTCGCAGTACTTTCCGAATTTGTTTAAATTTAGGACACATTTACCGAATTAAAACTTTTTCTGGGGTAGTTCTAATTTATACGTTTTCACGTTCATATTTTCTAATCTAGTTATTGTGAAGATTATTTCGAGTCGTATAAACAGGGCCGGCCCGAGGTACGGGCGAGCAGGGCTGTTGCCCGGGGCGCCAAAGCCTTTGGGGCGCTGTACCGATATACGCATTCCTTGCAAGTGGATAAATATTGGATACCAATTTATTTCGCGTAACAGGCTATGATATTGATGATATCCCTTGCATTTTTTCATAATTAATGATTTTTACAGAGCGATGAATAAATTAATATCTACATACTTCGAAAATATCTCAACAAGCATTTACGGGGAGGGGGACCGGAATGCTATCTCGCCCGGGGTGCCAAAATTCCTCAGACCGCCCTTGCCTATAAATGCATATATGTATGTGTATATTTACGCATCGTGTATCTGATTATATTTGTTTGCGTGTATTGCAACACTTAAATACAATGCAGGATATGGTAAAATTCACTACATATAGTAAAAACCTATAGTTATAATACATACCCGTCACTAGTACTATAAACAAACGACCTATTTCTAAATAAATAAATACGCACAAATTTGTATAAAATCTGATGGATTCATACTTAAATTACACATTTATTAATTATGTATAAGGGTTATCGTTTAGATCAGGGGTTCTCAACGTTATTTTATTAGCGTACCACTTAAAAATTTTAAAAGTTATTCTACCACCACAGTAATATATCATAAAACTTGGAAAGGGGTATGAATAAAAGAGAATTATTGTTTACCTATTTATTCATTATAACCGTTTATATTTTTATAACAGTACAAAGTATTTTGTTTTTAGTACAACTGAGATTTAATGAGTTAATAATGACATAAAAACCTTTTTAAAAGGAATTAAGATCAATGTAGATTTAATATTGAATATTAATTAAATGTTTACTTTCTCCATACGTAGTAATGGGAAAGTATTGTGTTCATGGAAGAAATCGACTTCGAGATTTCAACGGAAATACATGTTTTGAGGTCCCTATAACACGTTTAGACTATTTTCGGAATGATGTCTGTGTGTTTGTGTGTGTGTATGATATTCTGGGCGCTCTAACTCAAAAAGTACATGCCATATCGTTACTAAACTACATATATAACACTTTAGCATGAGCACAAAGAACTGATTAGTTTTGGACAATAACGGATAACCGGAAGTCGAGGTTTATTCGAAACCCGATTCGGTTTTTGCGATATTTCTTCGTTAAAACATCATTATTGTATATACAATTCTATACAAAGGTTATAGAGAATGTAATTTCCTACAGTTTTTATTTGAAACAATTTTCTATAGGAGTTATTGTTTAGGAGTTATTTATAAATAACCGGTTTTTCGGTTTCCGTTAAATATCTCCTTAAAAACGTCGTTATTGGTAATCTTCGTAAGGAACAAAGTTGTAGAGAATAATATTTCTTCCAAGTTTTGTTTGAAACTAATTTTCGTAGAACCATCCATTTCGGATATATTTCGCTTTATCTTAATACCAGTATACAGCGCCAACACCAGGCAGTGGTGAATTCTGTAAACATTCAAAATATACGTAATTTACGGTAACAAGGACGTGTCTTCTTTTAGGATACGAAATAATAATTTTGCCTCATAATATTATTCATAATAATTTAAATATGTATAACCCAAATATGGAGTAAGTCATGTGTTGGCCACATCAGATTTTTTAAAATTAATGTGAGTTTGTATAATTGAACACCATTTTGCTATATCTGGCTGGATTTTTGTTAATTTTAAACGTAAGCTAGGATCAAGATGCAATTTGTTTCTGTATTTATTTTTAAGGGCTATCATAGCTGAAAATCCAGTTTCACATAAACACGATGTACTAAATGGCAACAAAAATTGTCCGAAAGAAATTTGTAGTCAGCTCTTCTCTCTAACCAAATGTTGCACAAATTTTCTTTTCCAAACACAATGCGCAAATCCCCATCGCAAGAAAATTCTATTGATTGATATCTCTCATGAACTGAGAAATTATGTAGGATATTTTTTGTTACCGAAAACGGATATCTTATCCAACTTTCGCTGTCATAGTTTACAGGAAAGTAGGAACGAAAGTTAAAGATTAATTCTGAACAGTTCTGCTTGATATCCATCTTTACCTCTGGCTTCAATTTTAGTCCATTCTCAGTTAAAAAGTTGTCTAGTTTAGTACATCAATCTTATTTTTTCCAAATCTTTAATCATAATTTCAAGTTTTTTTACAATCGAATTTACTTTGTCCGTGACAATAAATGCAGTTACATGTGAACCCTGTAAACTTAAATTTAGTTCGTTGAGTCGTCCAAAGATATCAGCCAAATAAGCCAATCTTGTCAACCACAATTCATCAAGTAAACAATTGGAAAGATCATAATTTGAATCGGTAAGAAATGAATGCACCTCCAAACTCAGCTCAAAAAGTCGAGTTAGAACTTTCACTCTTCATAACCACCGAACTTCACTGTGTAGTAGAAGTGTGTCATGTTCACTTCCCACATCATTATACAAGGCAGTAAACATGCATGAATTGAGTGCTAGGGATTTAATAAAATTGACGATTTTTACGGCTTATCCTAAGACAGCTTTTAGCTGTGGGGGCATTGCTTTGGTAGCTCACGATGCAAACTGCAATGCGTGAATTTTAGTTACAACTCCACTGTACCTTCCAGTCATAACCCGAGCACCATCGGAACACACTCCGACACAGTTTTACCAGTTAATTTCATTACTAATCATAAATTCGTCTACTTTTTGTTGAATATTTCAATGCATGTTTGCGACTTGGAAGAGATTCGCAGAATAAAAAATCATCTTCTATCTACTGATCATATTCACATCTAACGTACGTATGTTATCAGTTGGGCATAATTTGTTACATCGCTACTCTCATCTAACTGTAGGATATTGAAAAGAATTTGATTTGTTTAATCTTTTGAATAAGTGTTTCTTTTGCTTGTAAATACGTCTGCAAACGGTGTCGTTTGTTAGCGGAATAACGTCTAATTTTCGTGCAGCTGTATGAACAAGAATAGCTGTTGGGTCATTCCACGTCAGATGGGACAGGTGTTGACCCTCACCCTCGCGGATTTTGACGAAAATTGGAGGATGAGTTTGTCTGGGGCTCAAACCAACTCATACCAAACCATTTCGTAACAAAGTGATTTTTGGTCGATTTAGGAGGGGGGTTCAATTTGGCGTGGTTCAAATCATCTTAATTTTATTTTTGCAATATCTCCGGAGCTATTAGCGATAGAGGCATGCAGTTTTGCTCATTATCAAGAGAATGCATTGTAGATTACTAATCGTATTTCATTTGTTTAATTTAAGAATATTTTGTTTAAATATTTACATTGTTTAATTTTAAAATTTAAATAATTAAAATACCGCACTTTTTATTTTAGCCGTTTTCAGTTATTTTGTACCTCTAAATATGCTCTTTGAAATCACAAAATTTGGTAACATTACAATATCTTGGTGGCAGGCAGTATCAGAGTTTCACCAATATCGTAAGGTTTTCAAGTTTGGGCGATTCTTAAACTAACAAGATAGGATTATAGGATAGGATAGGATTACAAAACAATTATCACAAAATATTACTACTTTTATTCTAAACAAATCAAAATAAAATATTAGACTTACCGATACCTAAATCAAACTCCGATGAAACGTTATAACAATGAAACTCGGTCGTAATGTAAACAAAAAAGTACCGATTTAGGCCACTACTAATTAATCAATCCACGGAATAATTTCTAGACGATATATTAAAGTCAGTGTTACAAAGCAATTATCACAAAGTATTGCAATTTTTATTCTAAACAAATCAAAATAAAATATTAGACTTACCGATATGTAAAGCAGTCCCATTTCTGGGTTAGTATGTAAACAAAGCGTTTGCCGGAGAGAAATATTTGGCCTTTTATATGCAAAATGATGCGCTTTATTATTATTGCTGGTGCGTGCTCAACTGTTTTAGCCTCTCGCTTCGTGATTCCGCGCGCGGCGTGTGTCCATTTTAAAGAAGGAATATCACGAGGAAAGCATCGCTTACTTTGTCATCGTCTACTTATCGCCGGGTCTTTCCCCGGTCAGAATTGGGGACTACTTAATACGGATCAAAAGAGATGAATCGTGGGGCGTAGGGAGGAGGATGTGTCGGGCGGTCGTGGGTTGGGATGATAAAGGGATGGCGAAGGGGGTGTGGGATAGGGGAGTGGGAAAGGGGAATAGGGTTTTGGAGAGAGGAGAGGAGATAGCGGAGAAGTGGTGGTTAATACCGCAGGTTGGATCCATCTTCCTCCTCCCTACAATACGGGCTCATCTCATTGACATTCACCGCTCGCGCGACGCCCTCCTCTCTCTTCTGGGAGCTTGAGTCCTGAGAGCGCCCTGCGGAGGCGGCTTTTGAGGGTGCGAAGAAGGACGTGAGCATCTCTATCTCTCTTCCTTTCTCTCCCCCTCTTTCTCTCTCTCTCTCTCTCTTTATCCCTGTTTCTCTATGGCGGAGAAACAATGAAACTCAAACAAAAAAGAACGATAACGTGGATTTGGAAGTGGTGACAGCTCTTCGCCATCTTCTCTCACCTCCCCTGCTACTTTTTTTCCGTTTATTTATTTTTTTTGACGATTTATTTTCCTCAGGCAAAAGGAAGAAGGTGAAGGCAAGGTTCTCTCTGCCTCGGGTAGCATTTTTTTTATGATAGCGCGTGCGTCTGTGTGTAGTTTTGCCGTTGTCCTTTATTCTTCATTTATGCGTAATCGGGAAGGCGTTACCCTTAACCCCATATCGTACCCTCCGTCCGTACGCCTTTGCTTCAGACTGCTTTAGCGACATGCTTCCGAATCAGCCAAGGAGAGAGTTCTCTTTTAGGGTATACTACTCGGTTGAAATGTACGTACGACTACCTCACATCGTTCTCGAAATAAAATCTTGCAATTTTATAGGACTTTTCAATGTTTTTATAGACGTTTTATAATCGAATCATATTTACCCGAAAATTGATCTTTTCAGATCTCAAGTTCATCGCACGGGATCGGAACTATTAACGATTCTTCGGACACTTTATTTTAGCCTAAATGATTTTGTCCTAGGTTTGACTTATTATTGGACGTAAGTGAATAATCATCAAGGATTGTTTTGTAAAAGCGATAATTTGCTACTTTTCAGCAAAAATGATAACATTGTTTTCGAAGAAAACTGTGGTGTTTATGTTAATTTTACTGCATACTTAAATAGACCATTTGATTTTTATTTGTTATCATGCATAATTGGTCCCCTTTTGGCCTGTGAAAATTTCTCCTTTATAGAAAATAGAACGATCACACATATTTTCTTGTAAAACTTTAATTTATCAAAAGCTTTTCTTGTTTTATTTGTAAAATAATTTCTTTCAAGTCGAAAAATCATCCGGATTTCCTATATTTAGTTTGAATTGTGGACCTATTACGTAAAATTTAACGATAGAAGGCAACTCGTTATTAAGAGATTGAGCCAGGAGTTTAATTTCTGCTAATGTTTAAGAATTAAATTGTAAAGAGAATTATCAAATATAAAATTATTAATAATTTATGAAAATCGATAGGTGCAACATTGAATTCAAGAATAGGAATATTTTTTAACTTAAAAGGAAGTATTACTGCAAAATTATAAATCATGCGTACTAAAAATCGTCGAATGATTTCCAATTTCTTTCGTTAAATTTGTAACACTAACGAAGAAAATTTTTTGCGGCGTCTTTCAGTAAAACTGTTTTACATGTTTATAGTTGTTTTTATGCGAAATGGGGTGATATTACATTTATCAGGATTATTTATCTAATAGATCATAATATAGAGTTCATTATTTTTTTGTCCTAATTTGACTCCATACTGTCTCAATTTGGTAAGGAGCTGTAAATCTCAGATCCTGAAAAGCACTAAATTAAGATACTATCGCGCCATTTTCCCTTCAAAACGAAAACGGCGTTACGCCAGTCACTATATAGTAGGAATTTGGCGTATGCAGCAAGTTCAAATGAAAAGGCTATAAAAAAATATCGCACTAACTATTTTAAGCCCGGAAGTCCGACAAGAGTAGTCAGCGTTCTCGATTTTAATCTCCGTTAACCCTCGGTCGGACCTTTTGCTCGTTTACTTGGTGCCTTTTTCCCCTTACGCCTCTGGGGATTTACTCTCCTTCTCCGTCGAAGAAAGATGAGAAAAAACAAAAGAGAAAGGAGAGAGGGAAAGGAGGTTGGCAAGGGTGACACGAGACTGGATTTGGCCGTTTTTTTGAAAAAAAAAAATTGGCGGAGCAGATAACGATCGTGAAAAAGTGAGCTCTCCCTCTGTTATCAGCGAAAAGATCTCGCACGTTCCCTCCTCCCTCTCTTCCTTTCATCTTTCCCCTCCCTCTTTCACTCTCTCCCCACTCTCCTCTCTCTCTCTCTCTTTCTTGCCGCTCTTCAAGCATTGCGGGGGGGACTTCATTTTCCTGAACACATCATCTACTTCTGGAGCTTATTACGCTGAGGGCAATTAATGCGAATAACATCTTTGTGTTTTTTCGTCGGTTTGGAAACGAGAATCTCTGGAAATTTTTTAAGGCCGTACTTTCGTCGATGAGAGTGTTTTTTCCCTTTCTATATGAAGCGTCTTTATTAAGTTTTCTGGAGAGGTAAATTTCGGATTTGGTGAGTCTCATTATCTGTCGGGAGTAGCACTTTCGTTTTAATTCCGAGAAAAAAGAGAAGAATTAAACTATAGTGAATGTACGTAGTCAGTGTGGGTCTTGTTCAAAGTCATGGCAATATTCTTTTATCTTTATTTTTCACATAGTATACTATATTAGATTCCGTTTTGTGGTGACAAATCCGACATTTCATCAAATTTCTGTATTTATTCCATCAATCCCTTTTTTGCACAAAACTCAATTTAAAAACTGTTCTTGTTTAGCTGAAATTCGAATATTATGATTCTAAAAATAAATTATATTGACTTGACTTTTTCTATGATTTGTTGCTGAAAAAACTAGAGACGAATAAGGGAGAATATAAAAACGTAACTGCGATAATTATTTATGAAAATGAGTAGTTTCAAAATTTAAATTATGTTTTAACAATTTTTTAACAAATGCCCATGAATTGATTTCTAATATATCCTTTAGTATGGATTAATTAATCGGAAACAGTTACGGCTCCAATTAATTTAATGCGAAAATATTCCCACTGCATAAAAAAATAAGAAATCTACCGAGGTTCTGAGCGACTGAGGTCATCACAGTTTGCCACGACGAATATTTCTTCAAGAATTGATCAATCTCTGCTTCGCTCATTCTGCCATGGAATAGAAGCGCCGCGTAATACAGAGTATGACCTGCGTAATGAACGAGTTTTTCTTCTTCAAAATGCGTTTTTACTCCTATAGAAAAATATGAAAAGAGCATTATTACATTCCAACGATCATATTTTCAGTTGATATGAAAAAATGGAAGGCTAATGAATTAAAATGGCTGTAAAACTTTAATTTGTTACCAACGAAATATCTAAATTCATTTATTTTAACTAATATTTTAGTCTTCTCCTCAACGTTCTTCTTCATCCGATGGCATATGTAAATAACGTAAACAATATGATTATCTGTATAGGTATACACACACACACCGTATGTTTACATATGTCTCTATATAAATTACCAGGGCTGCATATCACTCTATTATATGTGACCAATGAGCACATCTCCGTCTTGTCTTCAACAAGCCACCAACGCAAAACTCCTTTCATAAAATGAAAAGGAAAAATCCTGTGGTAGTTTTCCTTTAAAAAAAAAAGTTCCCGACACACACACACACACAGGGCAACTCTTAATTCCTCCCTTTCCCTCCCACCCTACTTTCCTCCCCTATCTCTTCAAGCCTCGCTCTCTGTTTACTTTTTAACCTCTCCCTCTATTTTTTTCCTTCAGAAATGCCTCCTCTCTTCATTCCCATCCCCTACATCTCTCTCTCTCTCCCGTTCCTTCTATCAAAAAAAATACTATCTGCCACCCTCTTGCACGCGAATATCTCTACACAGCCATCTTACTTATTTATTTATTTTTTCGCCAAGGAGTTTTAATACACACACCTCCCAAAACTCTCCCTCTCTCTCCCCCCTCCAAATAAAAATAAATACTCCTCTCGTTCCCCTTCCCCTCCTCTCTCTCTCTCTCTTTGCTCATCCAGTTCTTCCATGAATGACTGAAAAGCGGTTCTGGTAATGAGAAAGTCTTGCCGTCCTCTGCCTTCTCCAACGGCTGCAGCCAATGCTCCTCCCTAACCCGCATTATATCTGCCTTCCTTACCTCTCTCTCTCCCCCTCTCCCTCCCTCTCCCTCCCTCCCCCTTCCCCCCCCCCCTCTCTAGCCGTACTAAAAACGCTCAACTGTTTTTTCGTGTTTTCCTTCCCCACTTCAGTTACTTTTTTTTATTATATCTTCCCACTTTCCTCTCCGTACTCATACTACGACCGACATTTACGGACTCGGGAAACCTCTCCCCAAACTCCCTTGAAAACCTCTCTCTCTTTCTCTCTCTCTCTATCACTCTCCCTCCCACTCTCTCCGCCTCCATTATCCTTCCTCCATATCCTCCTTTTTCTAGCCATTAATATGCTTTTTTCATTCCTTTCCCTTCCACGTGTTTTTAAAGGCTCCATTTTTAATGAGGACACGCCAATGGTCTCCCCCACCCCTCTCTCTCTCTCTCCTCTCCCTCTCTCTCTCTCTCTTTTTCTTTCTTTACTTCTTTCGCTTTCTCACGGACTGCCTTCGTTCCCTTGACTCGAAACTCGCAATGATATCTTTTCCACCTCTCTCTCTCTCTCCCTCTCTTTCTCTTTCTTTCCTTCCATTTATTTACTTGCCTTTTCATTCTTTGCCACGCTGTTTCTTATCTTCCTCCTCCTCTATCTCCTTCCTCCGTTTTCTCCTCTCTCTCTCCTCTCCTTATCCATTTTTTCCTTCTCATTTCTCCATATTCTCTTTTTGTCTTCTCGTTCATTCTTTCCTTCTTATTCTAGTGTTTATAACTTATTTTATTTTTTGAATTTAACTTTCACGTGCCCCTCTCTCGCTCTCTCTCTCATCTACCTTCTTCCTCCATCGTCGCCATTTCTACTTTCGATTCATACGGCCTTCATTTATTTCGTTTCTTATCTTTATTTCTCTCTCTCTCTCCCAGGTCATTAACTTTTATCTTTTCCTCTCATTTCCTTTTAATTACTTTAGTCCATGCCACTTTTTAGGCGTAACGTGGACTCTTTTCTTTTCTTTAATTATTTAACGCTCATTCCTTTACTCCTTCCAGAAATTAACTTCTTATTGTTCTACCTTTTCTCTCTCTCTCTTTTTTCCATTATTTCTTTCCATTTTCTTGCACCAACCCGCATCATCATTGATCATTTTCCCTTAAATTTGTTTTCATCTCTTCGTCCAATATCTTCTCATTCGCCCAAATCCTATTTCTCATTACTTTTAACCTGTGATTTTTTTTCCAAATCCCCAGCGTTATCACAATTCTTCCATCTCTCTGAGATTCCTCATTTCCATCTTTCTTCCATTTCCAAGCTTTTTTTTCATCTCTTCCTACTTTTGTTCTCGCTTCATCTTTTGTAAATCTTTTCTTTTCATCTCCGTTCTCTTTCTTGTCGCAGTATCCGTATGTTATCTCGTTCGTTTGGCTTTATTCTGCGTTCCTTCGCGGGATTTTTGCTCGCAGTGTCTATGGTGGGAAGATATGCAACGCGTTAGGGATTTTCGCCTGGTCCTTTAATGCAAGAATTTGACATCCTTTTCATTAAAAAGTTTCGACGAAAAGTTACTTTATCGTTAACGTTGAACTTAATATTTTTTCGTTATATCAGCTCCATATCGCCTCTCCTATTTTGTAATTTGTTTTCCTTTGCTTCTCTCATTCCCGAGATTTTGTTGTTATTAAATTATCGCTGCAAAGTGGTGTATTTATTCGCTTCATCATTGAGGAATTTTTTCTTTATTTTATTATTTTTACGACCTGCCGATTACATCTTTCCTACGCACAATAGGTATCTAAGAGGTGTTGCAGTGAATAGCTGGCCAGTTCAAAATTTCAGGATGAAAGGTGACTTCCTAGGATTTGTGTATGAATAGGTATTTTAATATTTGAACTGTCTGTACATCATTTATGTCTTTCAAAGTTCACCAGCGTGTGGGTGTGAATAAATTGAGATTTCGCTCCAATCGATGGATCACCTTTCCCTTATCTGCATATATATATATATATATATAGCACGCGTGTGTTATGTATAGCGTGGCAGTGATTTCCATAAATTATGAATTCAAATTTTGTTTTATATCCTATTGTGTAATATGTGAGTCATCGACATCACTTTCAATGCAAATGATGCTGTGGCTCTGGCTCTTAAATAATCATTTCTAATTCGAATTCCTGTAATTGTTGCTTGCTACTCCGAAAGAAACAGTTTTCATATCCTTCCTCGCACGCCGAAAGCAGTTTATTTTAGCGTGATTAATGCGTTGTTATTTTTGTGGACATTTTTCATGCGTTTCTCAGACGACGTTCTTTAGACGCCATTATTGCTGCATCCTTGCCTCTCGCCTTTCCTCATCTCGTTATCCATGAGCTCATGGACACGATATATCTGTCGTTTGCGTCCTCTTTCACTCATGGCGCACCACTGCTATCCGCTCGCACGCCATCCCAAGAGGCATAATTTACGCAGTTTTTTAAGGGAAGTAATTACGACAGCGTTATGCATTATTACGGGAGCAGATAATCCGAAGATATTCTTCTGGCAAACATTGTTCTACACTTTCCGTCCTTAATTGGTTGTTGTTTAAAGGGATGCTTTCTAAATTTTAGTTAAACCTATAATCCATTCTGCCAATATTTATTTATTATGTTATTTAACATGATATTATGCATACATACGTCAATGCAATCGCAATTTATTCTAAAGAAACCATCGTAAAAGACTAAAAGGTCTAAAGTCAATCGAAAATTTATTACAAACTAAGGAAATAAATTGAAAATAAGACAGCAATGCAAATTTCGTGGATTTTAACAACGAAATGTGTTATGACTAAAAGGTTTACCACTTACCTACTTTGGTACATTTAACACTAACTAAACCCTTGTCTCTCACTTATAATTATCATACTATACTTTTGAAATATGAAATTTTAGGTTTAAAACGATAATATTGAAATTACTATCTTCAGGGACTGAAGCATCATTGTTGTAAACATTTATAGGCAATTTTTAAAATGAAAATATTTTACCTCAAGTAATTTACAAACACAATCATGCTATGAATTTCGGCAATTGAAACATTTCAATTTCTTTTACAATACGAACTTTCAATATGCGTTAATTTAAAATCAACGGAAGAAGCCTTTACTTGGTGGAACTCCATCATGAATAAAATGAGAGAAAATATCACTTGGTATAAGTTCCACTTTATTATCTAGCCGTTGATTGTGAAATTCCTCTCAATCGAGAGAACGCCTTTTTAAAGCATTCTATAGCTCAAAAAATTTCATCCTTTGCCTCTTCCGTGTTTCCTCTTTCCGACCTATCAAAACAGTGATTAGCCCAAGAGACACCATCACTAAAGAAGATGTTGTTATCACGAAAGCGGATAAAGGCAACTGTCTAGTGATTTTGGACAAAAGTGATTACATAAACAAATGCCTCCAGTTTTTATCCAGTGGTAAAATAAGTGTCCTCAACAAAGATCCAACCAGTGATTTTCAATTGGCCATCAAAACCACCATTGCCCGATGTGACTCCTTAGTCTTTAAAAAATCTTCCTACATATTAATTCAAATGCACCCTTTCCCTCCGCGTGAACTTATAAAAGTGTGCATTTCCCAAAACTACTTTGATTTTAATAAGACTTTTTACCATCTACAAGAAGGCCTAGCTATGGGTTCTCCTTTGTCACCTCTCCTGGCTGATATTTTTATGAACAATATCGAATGTAAACTGTTTAGTTCTAAATTACCGGCCATTAATAATATTGTTGTATGCTACCGTTACGTTGATGATATATTTTGCATTTGGAAAGATTCCCTCAGACAATTGGACCAATTTTTATCTATCCTCAAAAAAATCTAAAAGAACGCTATTTTATTTCAGGAAACATTTGTTTGTGCAAATCGCGTTTTGGAGAAGACTTCAACTTTTGTTAGCCTCTAATACGTCATGCTAAATTAGATTCGTTAACTTAAATAAATAACAGGCAATGGCCTGTATTTACTAAACATGCTCTTTCATTTTAGCTCCATAAATTACTACCTATTATTGTAACTTGGTTTGGTTATTTTTATTCGTAAAATACTATAATTGGTATGGGTGTGTTTGATTGTAGTTCAAAGCGATGGCTAAATCAAAATAAATATCCATCATAAATATTTTCCACGGTAACTTCCAGCTAGAAGTGATCGTTTAATATAGTTCAACGATACAACCGAGGGACGCGTTGATATTCTGGAGGCGCCAGGTCATAAATTTTATCAGCAGTTATGAAGTTGTAATCACATGTATCTGTTTTTTATATCGCTGCAATAAATGGAGTTATGAACGATGGCGGGTAAATGTTATTTAACGGTTGTTGTTGAAAAGGTGTTCTTTCCATTAACACTTCACGTGCATATTTATTTAACCCATGCTCCATCGTTGTTCATTATGGAATTGCTAAAAAAAAAGTGAATTGGGAAATTAAAAAAAAGTGAGCTATCCGGGCCGGCTGGGTTAGACTGGTAGATAGTGTGCCTGTCTAACCCAAAGGTAGAGGGTTCGAATCCCGCTCCGGGCAAGGATGTTGTCTTGGGGGTTTTCCCCTACGTTCAGACAAGCATTTGGCTTTCCGGGGAAGGCATCATTTTAAAAAATCGATACACAATCTTGAGTAATAATCTCAATGATTATTTTGTTATTATTTTGCGAATTAAAAATTGTTAGTTATTTTTAAGTAAACGAAATGCATTAACGGGGTTATCATATAACATATAATTTAACGCATTAATACAAATACATCTGCACAATAGGATAATTATTAATAGATTAAGCGGGATATAGAATATTCTGTCGAAGAATGCCACTAATTAATTCAGAAAGAGGATGTTAAGTTACGCTTTGATGAACTTACAATCAATATTCTGAATATTTGTCTTTGAACGCTTTCAAAATTCTTATGATTCGAAACGACTCTTCAAGCAAAGCACAAACATAAGAATGAAATTAATTTTTTAAGTTCAGAGAATTTCTCCAAAAACGTGGAAGCCCTCTCCAAAATGATTTTTGTATTTACTTTGATGTTCTGCGTGGGATAAAATTCATTTGAGCAAGATTTCCCACATTCTGTCCATGCTCCACAGTTCGTTGGTAAAGGCTGTTTATTTCTGGAAAAATATATGCGCACAGGAATATAAACAAAACTTCGTTCTTTTACCGCACACATCATCTACCCTACCATCTTTGTGACGTTTTCCCTCGGGCTGGGTTCTCTAGAGATGAAGGAAAAAGGCAGGAGTGAGATATCGGTTGAAATTTAAGAAGAGGCGGAGATGGCTTTAGTTTCGCTAGGATTCTTTATGGCGCGGTGTATGTGCTGCTGCGTTTAAGGATGGAGCAAAATTAAATCCAGGAGGCTTCAAAGTATCTGCCTTCAAAGCGCAGGTTTTCCTTTTATGTTAGCGGTCCTAACCGTAATAGGATGAGGTCACGTCACTTTTTTCTTATATGATTAGTCTTAATGAGGCATGAGTCGATCGGAAAAATTCATGAAATAACATGAAAAGGATACATTGTGTACAGTGAAATGTAATTCTTAGGAGGATAATTTCATAAAGCTGTTCTTAGTGACCTACTTGAATTTTCAATAACAGTTTTTATTGATTTCAGAAAACTGTTTAAGAAAATTTCCAAATAAGATTATGTTCAATAAATTTATGATGCGGTTTAATCTATTACCGAATATTGTATCCTGTAAAAGGCACTTTTTTACTGATAATTTTACACTCAATTGAAATAACATTTCACTTTATGTTAATATTACTTGATATATATTTTTATCATTACCAATAGTCATATAGTATAAGTAGTTTTTTATTTGGATAGCAATTTCATTTATATGATTTATACCCTTAAAATGTTTTCAGCAATAGGAAACGCAAATATTTATTCATTCATTTTCTAGAATTTTACCCTCTATATTTAATCACTTAAATCTTTTACGATAAAGTTCATGTATTTATAATATGACATACTATACAAATTCGATTTTGGAAATAATAGTTTTAATTTCCTTAGGTAGAGAGTACATAAGCGGTTCCGCGTTAAGTGTCATGTTTATATGAAAGTCGTCGGAAATAATTTATCTCACAATATCAGTACCTCTCTCTTTAACGATTATCAGCTCTTGCGTACACGAATGGTCCAATCCCGCTTCATTCTGTTCTCTCTGAATGCCACACCAAGCACACCCAATCAATTGTAATCTCCATGTTGTTCGATTCATTTGCATATTTTGATTGAATTTGTGATTATCTGCTCTGAATTTCTTTAAAATTAAAATTTAGCCGTGCTCCTGCGTAAATAATCACCATCTGATCTTAATTGCTCCATATACTTTATAATGAAAACTTCTACAAATAGAAATAGATAAAGTGAACGTCCATTTATTTGCAGTCCAATCTATTTAATCAGATTCCGTGAATATTACTTAAAATTTCTTCAATCTCGGCGTTTTATTACTGCTTTCTCTGAGAGTATTAAGGTGTCGCAGCAAATATTACTACGTCATAGAATTAATGAATTTTGATTTGGTGATTAAAGTTTTAAATACTATAGCAACATTAACCTTCTCGAGTTTTTTTTTGGCGTCTCGGTCTTTCGGGACTTAGGACTATGTTATATTTGCCCGTTTTCTGTCTATTGATTTGCTAATATTAGCCGCTGATGACGAATTGTAGTGCACATTCATCACAAGATCACTGTTACTGCCCTCCATATTTTTCTTTGAGATTTTTCCTATGGGTTCGATAAAAGAGCGCAAAAAATATTCTTATTCGCTTAATTTAGAGTCGAGCGATAAGCTTTACTACATTGGTGTTGATTTGAATTGGTGTGTTCCAACTCGTTTGTGTGCCTTTCCGATATTTAAATAAATGCACGGAACCAGGACTCCGTAATAATGTATTTAGTCACGGATGGGAGGTTAATGCGTTATATCCGCAACAGTTTTCACGAATGAGGATGACGTTAGCCAGCTTGCATCGAGTGTGCTCATAAACTCAAAAATGTAACAAGAGATATGTATTCACTTCTGAATTTGTCCTTACTTTCCAAATTCTTCGAGGAGATCCAATATATCGCCATGGCAAACTGGCATTTTGCCATACTTAATAACCTTAGATGCGGGAGCCATCCTACGGTGCTCTTTCTTTATTTTCAAAGTCTTTTGCAGAAAATGTTTTACAGTTCTTCTTTTCTCTCGAGTGGATTTTAAAAATAGAATTTAGCACTACCTTATTTCGCCCTTTAATTTGTTCCCAATCATCTTTCATGGATAGGAACATCCAGCCTTAGTATAGGGATTGCCATTAATGTCTTTTTCATTCTGAAAATCTAACATCTCCATTAGACTATATTTTCACCAGATTCCGCTTCATTGATATTATTACTTTACTTTTCCGAAATTTGTTACTGTTACCTTTCGCTCGCTCCAGTTAATCTGAAAGTGTTCAATGCTGATACGTTGTTTTAGCGAGTTTACTGAGTGGCGCTCATAGTTTATGTAGACTACAATATCTTCCTTTTGTTGGAAAAGAAAAGACTAATTACAGTATGTCTTAGAATTATTAAAGTTCTGCGGAGTAAAATAATTAAAATTAATCCCAGCGAAACATAGAAATATGTTCGCTGTTTCGCTAAGACCATGGACGAGTATGGATGTACCTATTAACTGCAATAAAATATTCATCTATTAAAGCTATGAAACGGTCGATGCTCATTTAAAATGATATTTGGCAGTATTTGAGCCAATACTTATCATAAGAAAGTAGATCACTCAGATTTATTTCGATATAATGAAAATCAGTCCAGATCTGTAGGTTACATTGCAAAAACTGACAGTGGAAGAATATTAAGATGACACAAAATTTATGATTAAATGCACAAAAAATAGTTATTCTCTAAAATTTACGAGTGAGAATAATCTGGAGGGATTTGCATTGCGCCAGGAAAATATGAAATGAATATCTGTTTACGCAATGAAGCATCATGAAAGCAAAAAATACACAGATGCTTAAAATACGAAGCGAGGAGGTAATTTTTTTGCAAAGTAATGCAAGGCGCCAAAACCGAGAGTGGAAATAAAAAGAAGGATTCTCGTATAAGTTCAAGATGGAAAAGTAAAAGAGGAATAAAAAGAAAGAACGGTAGGAATAATGGAATTTAGGATTGATGGATTGAGGGGAAAAGAAAGAGAAAGGAAAAGGTCCAACGTAGGTCTGGGGATATTGTATTAGCCCTCCTCTTTCTTCGCGAAATGCAGGCGGGTCTCATAAACTTTCATTTAAAGGGAAATTGCTTTACCCGATAAACTTCAAAGAAAGAAATTCCGACTTGCAAAATAGAGGCAGTAAGGACTCGTATCGTCAAACTTTGATTATGTCCTTAGCTGCTAGTCCTGGGCGTACATGTTAGGGCTGCCGTTTTGTTTTCATTTTTCTTTTAGATTGCCTGACCCATCCGTGAAAGAGAGAGAGAGAGAGAGAGAGAGAGAGAGCGAGCGAATATTGGTCATTCAATGTAGCGAGAAACATTATTCAAAAATTAAAAGTAGTGGGTGTAAATTCGGATCTTTCAATCGTGTAAGATTAACTTAAAAACTATTCATATCAGCTAAAATGCTGCAGAACGAGATCTGTCTCTCAGAAGTGTATTTTGTTGTCGATACCTAGAATGACTCGCCTTAATACCAATATTTCGAGATGCAATACTCAGTTTTTGCACACATTCAATATACAATTTGCTCGCAATAAATGCCAAAGTTCTTCTGAATTATGTGCAGATTATTTTTACTTTCGCTTGTACGTAGTTTAAGGGAAAATATTATAATTAAAAAATCGACTTCGAGATTTTGACGAAAATACACGTTTTAGGAATCCTCGGATCCAAAAAAGTGCTTTTCGCCGTTTCTACAAAACTCTATCAATAATTTTCGTCCAGCAACAATGCTTCAGTGGCTGTGTGACTTCGCCAATCCACATAGTTCTAGATCTTTCTGTATGGTGTGTGTATGTATATATATATATATATATAATCAATTTTGATTGTCGCTTATATTACGTAACCAATACCATTTACTTGCAGAAGAAATTTTCCGCGGCTTAGTTGTTAAAATCTTATTGTTATTTGTTATTTTGAAAGACAAAAAAGATAGATTGAAATGGCTTAAGCATTTATCTTTCAGAAGCTATTTCGTTGAACAATTTATGTGTCTGTATTGATGATATTCGTGTCGCGCTCTTACTTAGCTAATTCAAAATTTCATATAACCTTAGTCATCTCTTGTGTATATATAAGTATTATCATTGCTCTGTAGAAAGATTCGAGTTATATTGTAATATTTTAAACCGTATGTTGTCTTCTCTTTTTCTCTGTATACACCCAGATGTTACAAAAAGGACTACAATCCATCAACGCTTTGGGATGTAAATCGGCTGCCGTACGCATCATAACAAGTTGGTTCACTACACAGATGCGTGGATCGACGATGACTGATTCCCTCACTTCACACTCCAGCCGCTAAATTCGGTATGTGGTGTGTATGTGTGTGTGTGTGTGTGTATACACCTGGCCCTCCTATAACGCGGGGGATGCGGTCTGTAAAAACCGTGTAATGTGAATCCGCGTTATGCGAACCCTGTTTTTTACATAATGAAATGGGGGTTGCGTTCCATACCCTTTCATGCATCCTCATCCAGAACAAAAATTCCAAAACCTCTTATGTCCATTGATGTAATAAGGCAGTCTCATCTTCGTTAAAAACTTGCTGTTTCCTTCATCTTTCACAATAGCTTTAAATTCGTCTGGGAATTTATAAGCGACAAAGTCATCAGCACTAGCAGCTTCACCCTTAAGTTTGATATTAAGTTTGATATTAATTTGGATATTATGGAGCGACAAGCTTTCTGAACTTGTCAAGCCAACCTTTACTTGCCTCTTCTTTCTGTAAGTGATCGTAAAGCTTCAACGCCTTTGCACGGATGGTGTTAGAGCTAATCGCCATCTTCTTTTGATTCTGGTCTTCCACCCAGTCAGACAAAATCTTTTCCAACAGTGGGTTTCTCACTCTTGCCGTTTTCTTTGCAGCTATTGAGCACGACTGAGCCACAGAGCTTCTAATTTTTTCCGCATTATTCTTTATTGTGCGTATGCTTGAATCGTGCACGTTATACATATAAACGCCCAAGCTACGCAGTTGTCTCTCCACTCTCAAGTAACTGAATAATATCGAGGTTTGATTCTAGAGTTAGTAGTGCTGTCCTGGATTTCTTCATGGGGGTAGCCGTAATATGTATTAAATATTAAAAATAAACGAAGATACGAATGCGCGAATAATAGTAAAAGGAAGAAAATTTAAAAGGTAAGAAGTGAAAGAGACCTCCAGCTCGTCTCTCCCTCGCTCAGCAATCGGGAATCCCGCATCCCAAGTCCGACCAAACCGCGTTGATGCGAACCGTAACCCGCGTTGTATGAGTTTTTCGTAGTAAAAAACAAACCGTGCTGTAGCAAAGCCGTGTTATAGGAGGGCCATGTGTATATACTTTTCAACCCAAATGTTAATCATTTATTGGCTTTAAATCAGGTAAATAGGTCATGGCGTCAACCGCTCACCTCGGCGATTCTCTGAAACGGATGCCATTCAGTTTTGCGCAAAAACAGTTCGAGATCAAATCCTGCGGCATGGTTGCAATTAATTTTTGTCACTCGGTAGAATTTCGCGTCAACGAGACGAACAAATCGAGCGCAATACCAATCGGAGCTGCCAACGCAGGAAATCATTTGCCCTGGCGAAATTGACTCTCCCGAGGCGCGAGAACATTTGCGCGAGTAACGAAAACAATTATTTGGAAATGGCTACTTTTGAACGTCCTTACCCAACGTAACGATCTTCGTCTTAAAAGGCTATTGACATTGGCTTCTTCCTGTTTTGACTTGACGATAGGTCCCTATAAGGGGAATTGAGCGACAGCGGTTCATCACACCTTGAATTAAAATACCTATATTTTTGTTTCTTTCGTGGTTAGATATATATATATATATATTTAACACGTTTAGCTAATGTTGAATAGTTTAATCATATTTTTAAATTAAAAATCACATATCAATTTCTGTTGACGTTTCCGTTTTTTGACTGATTTGCATTTTTTGAATGAATGGGTCTTTTGTGTTATAAAAAGATTAAAATTGTTAATAATTCCCTGTAAAGTTATTCAGGATTTCAAGGGATAAATCCAGTAATCTTCACCTTGAAAGAAATAATGTTAGAAAAGTATCGTGTGGGAACAAATTTTAATTCATTGTCTCCCGAAAATAAATAAGTACTAATCAGAAGTAAATTTTGGCGGAGAGAAATTTGTATGGGCGAAAATATTGCTTATCCTTCTTAACAGTCTTTTCAGAACTTATCCAATTTCTGCATTCTTCCGTTTTTCTTTCTCCATCGCGTCAAACGCCATTTTTACTAAAAACGTATAGAAGTGGGAAGGATGAGGAGGATCGAGGGGAGTAAAAAAAAAAGCGCCACAAATTTTTTCCGTGGATATTTTTTTTAAACACCTTAGTCGAAAGATGCGCGTTCTTCGAGAAGAGGCAACGGCTTCGAAAAGTAGAGGTCTCTGTCTGTCGCTGCGTTTTGCAGTACGCGACGCGAAGGGCTTGGAGAGAGGAGGGCCTTTTGGAGAAGCAAATCAGGCGCACGCAAACATGTGGTGAGATGGAGGGAAGGAAGGAGAGGGCGATACCCTTGCAGTAAGGACAAGCCTAACTGTATCTCTCACGTACGCTTTGTGAGGTGTGGATATATGGCCGTGCGCTTCCCACCCTAAGTCACGTGTATGCAGATTTAAGGGGATTGAGGCATTTAATAGCGTGGGAGAATGAAAAGCAAACATGATGCGGGATAGGGACACACATAGGCTTTGTCCTAGGGTATTCAAGTGGGATAGGTTGTCTTCTCTATGAAAGCCTGCTGCACGGTAGTAGCTGAATAGCCTAAATGTTTTTTCTTCTTTGCCGACATGTGCAATAGCTGATAATGTGTTTTTGATTGCAAGTGAACATCAGTTTAGCGCCACGGTAGTAGTCCGTGAAAGCTCCTTATAAAAGTAACTTGAGCCTCAAGGATATCCATTGAGTTTGATGGAGAGGAGAAGGATGTAACAAAAAAAATCGGTTTTATGTGATTCATGGAGCCCTATGAAATAATGGCAAGGTTTAAAGTGAAGTTATTCTATAGTTTATTTAAAATATTTGAGAAAAATTTTGTTGGAAAGTGATGAGCGCAGAGTAAATATGTACTCTTGATGGAATTTAAATTCACTATCCGATTTATAATTACTTTTTCAAATTATGACAGTTATAATTTATTATAAATAGAAAACGATTTTTCCTCACAAATTTTAATGATTCATCATTTTGTTAATTATCAAATAAAGTCCTAAATTTATTTGCCTACTTATTCCAGACAAACCCGTATTTTTTAAATTATAAGCACACATCACATTATTGCAAATGTTTTAATTCAAAGAAAACTAATTGTTTGCCATATTTAGCATTTTTTAATTAATAAATTTTTCTTTCTACTTATTTATTTTCAATCCAAAGCTAATTAATTCGACAATATTATGATGGAAATAATCACTTAAGAAATATAATACAGCCACCATCACTCCAAATTGAGAAGCAATAAAATATATCGGATTGTTATTGCGTCGGCATAAAATAATCTTTTTTATCAATTCATTCCCATCACACCTTCCATAAATGAAATATAATCGCATAAAAATTAATGTATTTCTCAGAAAAACACAGCCCATACATTACTATTATTCAATGAAAAGTTGAAAAGGGAAAACGGTCAAAGGCAACAAGCACGAAGCGGTCAGTAGTACTTTTTCATCCAGTAAAACCAGATGTATTATTTATCTATGTCTTGGAGTATAAATATCATATGTTTAGCTCCTTTAATATGGAAGTGAAAGAGGTGGGAAGAAAACTAGGTGAGAAAGAATTAATGAAACGAGAGATTAGAGATAAGAAAGACGTCCATACAAGGCATGAGCAAAAGGAGTAAGAGAGGGGAAGTGGGATTGGGAAGAAGATTGGACCGGAGGAAGAGAAGAAAGAAAAGGACGATGTAGCAGGGGAGGCTGAGGAATGAGGGGCGTTACGCGAGGGTGGGACTGCTGAGGGAAGGGAGGTGAAAACCCTCGGAGTCCCTCACCGAGGATTAGCGCCGAAATGTTGGGTTGGAGAAGAGGACATCCTTAATGAGGGAGCGGGGTTGAGGGGGAGAGGGAGGCAGAGAGGGAGAGGGGTCAAAACAGGCCTCGGATGAGAGACGGGGAGGTTGCTCGCATGAAAAGGGATCCACGTCGCACTAGAAGGGCCAGGGACCGTTTTGGATGGAGAAGAAGAAGAGGGCAGGAGGAGAGATGGGAAATGAGAGAGAGAGAAAGAAAGAAAGAGAAAGAGAGAGAATACTAGAGGCACCGAAGAGGATGTGGGAGAATTTGAAGAATAGTTGAGGTTTTTTTAAAATTTGGATTTAGTGGAAGAATTTTTGGGAGGGATTGAAGAAAAAAATCCCGGTTCGAATCAGACGGTTCTGTGAAAAGGGCGCCAAAAGGAAGCTGCTGGTGCTGCCAAAGGGACGTTCGAAGGAATTACAAGAAATAAAAGAAGTAATAAAGGCGCGCAAGGTTAGAGAGAGAGAGAAAGTGAAGCGTTTTAAGTCTTTTCATGTACAGTTAAAGTACGATATAACGAGTCTGACTGCAATGAAAAGCTGCTTTTATGAACGTCATCACTTTAACTATGGAAATATATGTAGCGTAATTGGCTGTGGCTACGAAAAATCTTATTGTAATAATACCCTTTATAGGACAAAATAAAACACTTAATAACTACGTTTCAGTATTTTGGAATATTTTAAACTAGGGGCCCATGTATTAGTGATATTCATCTAAAAATAAAAAATATAAAGTTAATTCTTTCGCGATATAATTTCAAGTGTTCCCTTTCTTTTTATTTTTTTATCCCCCATTTCACTAATAAAGACAAAAAGAAAAATGATTTTAAGACAAATAAATAATAAGTAGAACATATAACTGCGTCAAATTTCAAGCTTATCTGATATAGATGGAGCTCGATTTTCTTAAAAAATATCGCAGGAACTCATATAAAAATCTATTCTGGTGTAGTTTTTCACACGGAATACGAATAATTCATCAAAAAATACGTATCTTGGTCGATTATTCTGAAATAAAATTGAGGCAGTCTTATTTGACCTGAGGGGGTTGCTGAGAGGGTTGCCTTCGATCCGAGTAAAGGTTCGAAACCCTCGCCGCGAGTATCTATGGCGCTTCAAAAACTGACCCTAGTCCCCTCTTGCCAGGTATATTTCTATGCTTGCCCCCACACGGAAGGGATAAAGCCGATATATCTGGAAATGCACAAATAGTCCCATTTCTGCAATCCTGAAGCTTTACAAACCTGGCCTTTTATATAAGAGTAATGTGGAACGACGTTTACTATAATATTATATAGATACAAAGTAAGTTGGATTGCGATGAAAGTAAATGAGGAAATATTAAATACAGGAAGAGAAAAGAGAGACATGATTAATTCGGTGTAGACAAAATATATAGATGAGTTAGTTTCTGAGAGATAGCGGAAGGACCTCATAGATTCTATGGCATAAAAGATGGGATGCTGAGAATAGCATTTTGGGTAGCTTAAAAGAAAAATGTCTATATAAGATGATAAAGATTCTTAGTTGGGGCAAGATTAAAAACAATGAATCAGTAGCTTACCAAGGGCAGAAAAGTTGAAATGAAAATGAATCGTAGGGGTAAATAATCTATTTGAAATACAATATTTAAATATATACTTCAACACAAATTTGGATAATTTTCGTGACGTTTCCGTACTTCATTAAAATTGAATTTAATTTTAAAAAGTTGGAGACTACGACGAGGTGAATTAATTACATTAAAACATAAATACTCCTTAACCGTACAAAGTGAGAATATTTAGAGACAAAATAAACAATAAAGCCCTTTTTTATTGTTTATTTTGTCCCTAAATATTCTCACTTTGTACGGTTAAGGAGTATTTATGTTTTAAATTAAAATTGAATTTATTTGGCTTTTGATGAGAAATTGGTATTATTTCCCATTCGTCCTAGCTTAAACGTGCTTATTATTTTGTGACATATTTTACGCATTGTAATGTTAGCGCTTATCACAGCCTAATAATGTAAAGGTAATGAATTCCATTATTACTCTCATATTTCATTTAATAAAAGAAAAAATTCGTTAAAATTAAATGATATGTATTTTTCGTTGATAATGTCATTCCATGAGCAGTGATTTTCGCAATAAAACTGTAATATCAAAAAAATACTGAAGAGATAGCGCCGTTGTGCTCCTTCCTTGAAGCGTTTTTAAATGGGTTCGATTAATTAGGGAAATTAAAATGTTCGCCAAAACGAAATATTTTATGTCACCAGAATATTTATTTTAATGAATATATGAAATTTCAAATCGTCGGATCTAATATTTTAAGGTTAAAAAAATAATACTTTGATATTTCGGAAGCAGCCCAGTAATGGTTTCAGTATAGCTCGGAATGTTTAACTCAGATTACAATCGCACCCGTCTTGAATACGCCACTGCCGACGAACCTTTATTCTGAAAACCTCTATACATCTAGAGCAGTGGTCGGCAACCTTTTAAGCTGTGAGGGCGCAACTGAAACTATTGTGGACGTGAAGGACGCATAGAGCAACTTGAGTAGATATGCACCTATATTTATTAAAACAATGCGCATGTATATATAGGAAAAACTATTAAATAATTTATTAAAACAAATATAGAAAATAAATCAATGTGAAATTTGGCACAGCATATCTTCAGTCAACTTGTAATCTGGCACATAACTCATGTTTCCCGTTCTAAGACAGTTGTCTAAATTGTAATCGGTGAGCCTGGATCGGTACTTGGATTTCAAATATTTCATGCTTGAAAAAATGGACTTACAAGAGTATGTTGAAACACAGAATTTCTTTAAAGGGGATAGTGATGTTCATCAACTAAATTCCAAAAGTTTTCATCATTCTGATGTGCCTTTAAAATATTTATTATTTCCATTTCTAAGTGTTAATGATATTAAAGTAGGTTGCAATGGTAACAAACATCAATATCCGTAAAATTGAACGGATTAACAAAGAATGTCACAATGGGTTCCAATTCAGAAAACTGACGGAACCTAGAATTAAACTCTTCCAAAAGTGTTTCAATGTGTTGGGAAAACGGTGCAGCGGTAACATTTTTATCAGACAGACTTTCGATAATATTTTTTAAATTAGGAAAATGTGATAATGAATTTCTCGTTATCTGAGACTTCCACAGTGTCAATTTATCATTTTCGCAATATTATGATTTTTTCCCTGCATCTCCAAATTCAGTTCGTTCAATTTTACAGATATATTAGCAAGAAATTCATCAACCAAGCGTTGTTATGCAACTGTTCATAATATTCATTTGTTGACGTGAGAGATTCCTTTACCTCTTTTATGAGATTTAGAAACCTCACTAGTATTTTTCCCCTGCTGAACCATCACACTTCGGTATGTAAAAGGAGATCATTGAATTCGGCATCTTCATCTTGTAAAAGCAGTTTAAACATTCGGTGTTGAATTGGTACGGCTCTTATAGAATTTATAATTTTTGTTACAGTTTTCATAACATGTTGAAAATGAAGAGCTTTCATGCATAATATTTCTTGATGTATAATGCAGTGATAAGTAACAAATTTGGAAACACAGGGTCTTCTTTATATAGCGCAATGAATCCATTTTTACAATCTGTCGTGGCAGGTGCACCATCTGTTGTAATTGCGGTCAACTTCCGTAATGGTATATTACTTTCGTCGACATATTTTTTATGGTTGAAAATATATCTTCACCTCTTGTTCTTCCTTCTAGAGGAAGAATTTTAAGAAATTCTTCCTTAGCAGAAAAATCATTAAACGCCATCTTCACAACTATAGCTAATTGAGAAATGTCTAATATATCTGTCGACTCATCCAGTTGTAAGGAGAAGAAAATACATTTTTGCAAGTCACTTGCCAACTCCGATTTCATTGTAGTTGCAAGAACTTCGATTATTCTTGTAACTGTTCTTGCTGATGACTGAAGCGTATTTATCGCTGAAGTGATTTCATTTTTATTTTTAAAATCTTCGAAAATTGAGTCAGCAGCTGTTAACATGGCTTCTTTTACAATCGAGCCATCTTCAAAAGGTTTTTTCTTCTTGGCCAACAAACGCGAAATTTTAAATCATGCAATCGCCGCTCTTTTTCATTGCTGATCTGGTATAGTAGAAATGCTTTGCTGTTTAGTTAAAATAGATTTTATATCAGAAATTTTCTTTCTCCTAATCTCAGAGTTTACCGGGAAACTAGTATTAAAATTACCGTGGATCGTATTGAAGTGTCTTTCAACATTACTTTTCTTTGAAAACTAACATTGAACAATAAACAAACACTTTCCTTTTAAATAAGTAAAACAGAATTCTTATTCCCAATCAGCATTACAATTATATGTCCTTTTCCTCTTATTACTAATAATGGGGATAAAATTTTGCATAAAAGATATAATAATCACAACACAAAGAATATCCGAAAATATCAGAAATATTCCGAATTGTTTGGCATGTTAAACCGATTGATATTTAACCTATGGAGAGGAGAATATGAGCTATCAGTGACTGATATTCTTTGAGATGAATAAAAACCTCAGAAACCCAGTACTTTGTGTACTAACTGCAGAAAATATTTCCGAAACCAACAAGTTACAACAATAACTTGAGCCAAGTTGTGTCAGAAGATGCAGAATAGAATTCCGTAACCAACAAGTTACAGTGATATCTTGAGCTGAATCCTATTTAGATTATAAGTAACTATGTTCACGCAAAAGAAACGCTGAAGTGAATAGTCAAGGGAGCTGTGTAGGTTTTATTTATACTAGAGAAGGGTGTGTAGACGGAGGAGGTACGTGGATAATCTAGGAGGCAGGATAGGGAGGAGTCAATTTGAAAAGAGCGCTGTTAGTGACACTAATGTCGTTATCCAACAAATTATGTATGTCCCCAGTCTGTTCGCTCTTAACTCATACCCTTGAAGATGTAATTTTGAAACAGAAATACAAGTCGGCTCAAGTTATATGGTAAGTTGTTCGTTCCAAAGTTCTATTTTCTCTCTTGTAAAAAACTTATTGATTTTCTGGGAGTTGTTCTCTTTTCGACCGGCGGGCGACTGGTAAATGCTTTGCGGGCGCCACGGGGCCCGCGATAGCCGCGTTTCCGACCCCTGCTCTAGAGCAGTGTTTCCCAACCTTTTTAGAGTCGCGGCACCCTTAAGTGACTTTTCAGAATTTGGCGGCACCCCTCCCTATCCACCGTCAGTAATAATCGTGCTGAAGTTGAACCCCTAACTCCAATCTCCATATCTCCTTTCATTTCGAAGCGCCTTTGCGACGAAATGAAGGTCGACGTAACTCTGGTTTGCATTTTTGAAAGCCGACTATGCAAAATGAGGCTAAAAATGGGAAAACAATATTTTTTGCTTCACCCTTCAGAACACTTCACGGCACCCAGGTTGGGGAACACCGCTCTAGAGGTTCTTTCTTTTGACCTATGTGCCTAATATGTAGCAAAAAATTTAAAAAAATGAGATGAATGGGCGATGCGGAGCGGCGATTATAACACCATTGCCCACCCCTTGGATCCGCCACTGATTTCTTTAATTTATGGACAACATTTTTTGCTAAAAAATGGTTATTTCGAAGTATGGGGAGGCTCGCACATGGCAATATAGCTTTATGAAATTTAATTTTAAAGTGATCCACGGTCAACATCACCTTTTGATTTTACTCTCCTTAAGTATCGTAACAAGTAGATATAATCTTTCGTAATCACAGTCTGCGATTTCTGGGCCCTTTATTTTTGCTTTTTTCAGGACTTTAGGGAGATTTTTCAAAATCTACCCCCGTTCTTTGAAAAAATACATTCTCATTACTTTCTCTGTGCATAAAAAATCTTTCTACATCCACTTTATCATTTTTATTTTCGCCAGTTTTTTCGTCAGGTTTTTTAAAGCCACTGCTTCCCATTGGCCGCTGGACCGCACTTTAATCTCATCAGCGACCCCATTTGTCCGAATTTTGAATGCTCGAGTGAATTGGGAAGAGGGAGGACGGTCCTGGAAAGTTAGGAAACCGAATCAGAAATCCGGACAAGGAGGAGAGAGGTAAAGAGAGAGAGGGAGGGGGAGAGAGAGAGAGAGAGGGGGGGGGGGGGAGAGAGAGAGAGACGTAACGGAGATGGAAGAGTGGAACGACTGGAATGGGGAAATTTGGAGTGAGAGAGAGAGAAATAGGAATTGGAGGCGAAAGAAGAAAGGTCGATGGCCGATACAGGACGAGAGAGAAAGATGGATAAAACGTGTAGCGTGCGATTTTTATTCCGCGTGATGAACGAAAAGTAAAGCGGCGTTTTCGTGCGACTCGCGAAAATATTTGCTTCAATTTATAAAAGGGAAGCATGATACGACACAGGTCCTAAGAGGCGGAAAGGAAATATCTAAATCTTGACTTTGGGATAAAGAAGATGTCGTAACTTTCATGCTTATACTTATTTTTCCTGAGACATTTATTTTGTCTGAATCCTAAATCAATTAGTAAAAGGAGAAATTTTCATGCCTGAGTTTTATCTATAAACGATATAAGTACTTCGTTTAAAATATGCTCGACTTCCTAAATCTTCAAATCAGTGAATTTCGTTAGCTTGAGTAGGTATCTGAAAGTTTTGTATTTATTCTATTCACAGGAGACAGCGTACATTTTCGGCGACGAAGTTGCTAGAGTGCTTGCCTCCCACGGTGTGAACCCGAGTTCGAATCGGACGGCCTGCCTCCTCGTGTGTATATTGAGAAGACAGTTTTAAAAAAAAGAGTTCTCTGTCCTTCGGCGTGTGTTTTACACGCTTTCAAATTTAAAATTTAGTTGCACGGAAGCAACCTATCTGCGCAAGCTGCGGATCTGCTACGAAGGCCCGAGCCTTCACTGTGTGCCCGTGTGTAATTATGAATTCCGTCTGTACAACTAATTGAAAGGTTTAAACGTAAACAAAATCCAATCTGTTTCTTTAGCGAATTCAAAAGACTTTATTTAAATTAATAAACGGATAAAGTCTTTGTGTTCAATTTTAAAAACATTGTCTAAAATAGTTTTGATTTAATAATATTTTCAAGTAGGAACTAGCCGTGACTGGCATTTAAATCACCTCAAAGTTTCCGCGCCAAAGTAATCATTCCCTACTGACATTCTGTTTTATAGTACCCTCTTACTAAGGATAAATTATTCTCTGTTGCAAAAAAGTTATTAATTACGTAATGGAAATTCATCAAGATAAATTATAGAAAAATTCCAAACAGTATTTTAATTATATTTTAATTGAATTACAAGCTCAATCTGTAACTGGAGACTAATAATTCAATAAAGGATACATTATGGAAGTAAAAATGGTGGCAAATGATAGAATGCAATGTACATAGCGATTTATTTATATTTTTAGCTTAATGAGAAATCAAGTAATGAAAATATTTTTGCTAATTTAATAAATGCTCGGATATTATTTTTTTAGACTTAATATTTATCAAATAATTAATCCGGAATAGATTTAATAATACCTAATTTATGCGTCATTTAAAAATTGAATTTGCTATCGTATAGCTTAACGGATGAAAATAGAAAAGATTGGAATGCCTTTCTCTGATATAGAATATTATTATCATAAAACATATATAAAAGGCAGTGTCACTTTGTCCTTTTGAAGCTTAATATCTCGAAAACGACTTAACCAAATTTGATGAAATTTTCAGGATAGCATTATGACATAATAACAAAACGTTTTAATGTATAGAACTCGAGATCAAAGACATGGGTTCTACTCCAGGGGATAATTTTTATTTCCAGTAAGTTAACACATAAAATCGGCTTTACGACGGACAGGCTTTCATTCTTTTTTAGATTAAAATTAGAAATATTTTTTCTACAATCTTCGGATATGAACCATTTTGAAGAGAACATTATAAAGTTTCTTACTCAGTTAATCTTTTTTCGCCTACAGTTCGAAATTTCTCATTGTAAACGTTTAATTCACACAGTTTTAGGAAATCTTGCCATTTTTAACGGGATGTTACCTTGCCTATCTATTCCATAGTTAGACCTTGATATCATATTGTAATTTCAATCCTTATGGGTATAAACGTGCTTTGAATGCCTTTAATACGAGAAATAGGGAGAGAGAGTGGGGGAGAGGAAGGAGAGGGATGAGGGAGGGAGAAGGAAACGAATTTCAAGACAGTTGAAGTTGCTGATGTTAATCGAAATCGCGCGATTTAAACGTTTAATTCACACAGTTTGAGAAAATCTTGCCATTTTAAGGAGATGTTGCCTTGCCTACCAATTCCATTGCTAGACCTCTATATCATATTGTTAATTCAATCCTTATGGGTATAAACGTGCTTTGAATGCTTTTAATACGAAGAGAGGGGGAGGGAGGTAGAGGAGGGAGCGAGAGGTAGGGGGAGAGAGGTAAGTGGAGGGGGAGGGAGGGGGAGAGAGGGCGTGAGAGGGATGGAGGGAAAGAGGGGCAACTATTTTAAGTTTAACTAAGGATAGCCTGTCAAGAACAGAATATTCACTAGAAATCTTGTATATGACAAAATATTTAATATGTAAAAGTGTGATATTAATTATTTAAATGAAAGTAATAATAATCTATCTATCTATAATTCTTTCGTTGATATATCAACGGGCATTAAACTAGTTTCCTTTAATGATGCAACTAAGCTAGGGTTGTTTGTGATTTAACTTTATATGAATTTCCAAACTTAAGTGATATTTTAAGAATATTCTAATAAAGAAAAAGATTGTTGATAGAAGCGAGGTTGGTGCTTTTTAAGTCAAGTTTTGGCCGTACCTTTAGATTTATTTTAAGGACTCAATACAAAGCAATAAAGTGATTAAATTTGGCAGAATATAATATAAATATAATATAATTTTTTTAAACTTTTTAAAATTATACTCTTTTTTAAAAGTGCACTGAAAAATATAAAATAAATTTATGGGTTCAAGAAAATATCTGGATTAAGGAAATTTTTCATTGGAGCTATTTCATCATGAATCTCTTTAAGAAAGAGGTATGACATATGATTAAATTATTCTCTGCCATATAAATAGACTGTAAATTCTTGTTTTATCAACCCATGCCATACCTCTTTTTTTAAAAAGAGTTTCATGGTCATATACAATGAAAAATTCCCTTAAGATCCAGATATTTTCTTAAACCCAAAAATTTAATTTATAATTTTCAGTGCCCTTTTAAAAGGGTATAATTTGAAAAAGTTTAAAAAAATATTTTTATGTTATACTTTTTAGTGAAATGAATTTATAATTATGACAATGATATAAAATTATGATGTATTAATTTGCATCAAACATTACTATTCAATACTGAATTTAATATAGTACCTAATATTGTTATAAAACTTTCATAAGGAAATTTTTTAATGGCAATATTTCACCAAATTATGATTTTATGCTGTGCTCAATGCAGCCCCTTCAAAATGCTTTTTCAAGAACTGAACTAGGACATTATTTAGCTTTGAAATGATTGAAATATATCTGGACTTTTAACATAGCGGATGAGACTATTAACACAATATAAAACTTAAACTGGAGGTGATCAGTCTACCAGTAAATTATTAACCGAAATCAAGTTTTTATATAATTTAAAATTAATTACTTTTCACTCTCATGCATACCATAAAATTTATCAATTTGGTTACCAAAAAACAGTTTCATCTCATGTTAAAAAATTGTGCATTGATTCTGCATGTGAATTCTTATTAATTTATCCTCAACATTTCTTTTAACAATTCATTACAAATATTTCTTTTAACAATTCATTAAAAATATAAGTTAATAGGTCATTAATAAAACTCGTAAGAATTTACCACTGTGGAACTAAAGCTGACATAGGATGCAGTGTTCATATTTGTAATGAAATACTTCTACTAACAGCAAATTTGTTCTGTATTTTTATAGCCTATCATAAAACTGTTGGTAACATTGTGCAGAGATGATGTTTAAGAAAAATCCAAACAATTTCAAAAGTTCATGAAGATTATTATTAGCAGTTAGACATTTAAGAGCATTTTCAATTCGAATTTTACTTATGTCAAACTCCAGTACAATATTTATATCTTCCAATGATTCTACTATAAGTACTAAACTACTTTAATCTAATGGCCTTGGCAATATTTATGGAAGTTTGTCAGAAATCTCAAATATATCTTGAGCAAACATTTTGCCTGTTCTTTAAAACCATATTGCCCAAATCTGCCATTTTATTTTATAATTTTTATAAAAGGAATTACATGGGGAATCAAGAGTTTTTCTACATCTGACAAACTTAGTAGTTCATCTGGTATAATTTCAGGATCCATGTTATTCCAGTAAGCTCTTGAAGGGCATTCTTTTGGATTACTTTGGTAAAATGTTTTACAACGGTTGCATGACAAAAGTTTCTCTGTCTCAATAAGTTCAGGTGGCAATACGTTACACAAGTTATCTCTGTTATTTTCTCTTAAAACTGATGATAAGAAATAGCTACATTGGAATTGCAAATGCAACAAATTTGATCGGCAAATTTGTGAATGTCTGCCGTAAAACTACTATATTTGTCGGTATTGTTAAGATTTTTAGATCGATTTAAACTTAACTGGTTTAGACGTTTAACTCGCCCACCTGTTTCGTTAGCCAAACGTCGTGATTGATTTTCCTTCAGCTTAACTAAACGTGCTAATCGTTGTTCCTGTGTTTCTTTATTAATAAGAATTTCATCATTTACTTTCAAATTTTCCAATCGTCCAAGAAGTTTGTTTTTATTTTCATATTCTCTCCTTATACTTGTCATGATTTTCACTCGCTCCAGTCTATTTTTTCTCTGCTCCGATGTCTCCCTTTCTTTACAATACTACTATTTTTGCCTAGTTAATCTCACTTGCCTTTCTCCCTCCGTTTCATGGGCAACTTTTCTTTTCACGTCTAGGCCTTCTATGAAGTCAATAACTATAACTAATACGATGTTATAATCAAACTAATATGGCGCAGTTTGTTTACAATTGTGTCGAATTCTCTCGCCGCTTTGTGGTGCACGATAACTACAGCAATCGATTTGTTCATAAATTCCAAAATAAAATGAAAATACCGAGAACGTGAAACTTCTTTAAAAATTTTTTTAATCGTGGGACGTCCTAATATTATGTACAACTTTTGTTTCAAATTTATTAATATTGATTTATAAATGTCGGATTTGAAAGCATGTATATATGTATCCGAGTGAGGTTAATAAAAAATAGTATAAAAAACGTCATCGATATAGCGAGAAGTGTAATAATATATCTAGAGCCTTTTGGTCGTAGGCAGTGACAGATAATCTGTAACTTTGCATGCGATGGAGCGACATTCGGTGGATTTACACTACTAATTCCTATTTTAGGCGGATGTTCCGCTCGCTAGAGAGATGGCGGGAGTTATAGAAGAAGGAGATGGAGAGAGAGAGGAATGCGGTTTATACTAGGAGGAGGACATTTTGATGGGAATTATTAGCGAGGGTAGAGTCGGCAGAGAGGAGAGCGTTTCGCAGAAATTGCTTATGACTACGGTCTCCACAGAGCGGGTCGAGGGAGGAGGAATAGGCAGGTAGATAGACGAGAGGTGGGAAGAGTTTTTCCTTCGGTCGGTTTTAGCCGTCCGGGGAAAGTATATGGCGTTCCTGATGAAGAGGACCTTGCGGGTTTCCTGGAGTGTTAGCAAACGAAGGGAAGCAGGAAGAAGGAAGAGGTGAGGTAAATCGAGTTTGCTCACAGACCGCTGTCCCTTTCCCTGCCCCGGCAGCCGACCCAACCCATCCCTTACCCCTCCGACCCCCCTCCCCCATCACAGGAAGCAGTGTGTGTGTATGTGTGTTTGTGTGGAACACATCGATGGTGTTGAAGGCTGCCCGAGAGTACGGACTTAATTCGGGGGTTGGGGTAAGGATGAGAGGGAATGGATGGAGAGGAGGGGGTGTTAGGGTTTATCGTGGGCGGATAAGGGGGGGGGGGAGGGGGGGGGAATGCAGGAGCGACCGAGGATGGGCCTTTTAATGGATTTAGAGCCTGCCGAGCAGAACCGGCGATCAAATTGGAATGGAAAATATGATGAGTGGCAAATGAAGGATGTAATTCGATTTGGCACCTTGTTTATTGGATGAGCATAGCTTTTTTACGGGTTGATTGTTTTTGAAGAATTGATGATATTGTTTTCTTAATGCCGTTGCTGCTGTGCGGTGTTAGCGATGGGACTGACGTGTTTATTTTACGACGCGAAGGGGAAATTTTAAGCGGCGTGGGAGTGTTATGTTTTTAGGGGATTTTATGGGATAGGGATTTGGTGTATGCGAGTGAAAAATGATGGCGCCGCTGCCACTGAGATCGGGCTATCAGGTTGCAGAACTCTGATTTAAATATCATAACAATGTGAAGCAGAAGATTCGGTGAGAGAGTAAACGGAAACAGATACAGTTTGTCAGTTGTTTTGGTTGCATACGATTAAGGATGCGTGCTGTTTAGGGCGTTTAATGCAAAACCGAGGGCCAACAATTTGCTTAAATTTACATGTGGTTTGGTGGGGAAGCACTAGACCTAAAGATTCTTCTGTAATATTTATTGAAACAATGAAATTAAGAATATCTATATTTTTTTACATCGTCCGTCACTTCCTCTGAATGAGATAGTCTTTATTTCATTGCCGTATAATTTAATGTAAGCGTTACGTGTCGGTAGGGCAACTTAATTTTTTTGGAAAACAAATGGATTTTATGAATATTTTTTACATTCTAGTCTGTTAAAATCAGCCTGCCTTCCTTTACCCTTAAAAATACAATAATTCGACGCTCCTTAATTGGACAGAGGGCATCTTCATGCACTCGCACCAATATCCACGAAATTTAAGACAGTTGTCATTATTAGTTGGTGTTTAGGGCTAATAGATACCCAATATTTCTAAATGAAATACAGCCTGATCAGTAATGGATTAGTGAAAAATAAAGAAGCTGGTAATGTATTATAGTTTTTTGCACAATATTATAATATGACATTATTACTTTTACATATTTTGACAAGGAAAATTGCTATTCTCTCCAAAACGAAAATTTGTTACTTAGTTGTAAAATTCATACTATTTTAGTAACATTTGTGACCGATAATACATTATAGATACGCAGCCATTTGAAAATTAAATTTCTTGAGTTATTTTTGGTGAAAATGATTAGCGTTATGTGTTATTCCACTGGCTTTGTCTAACAGAAAAATGATAAAAAATTATTTTCCGTATCTAAGGTACATATAATTTAGTATAGTTTCTGAGTGACATTTTCGATTCTCATCTCTTCAGAACTCTTCTCTCTTTGAGGATAATTAAATCAGAAACTCAAATTCATTTTCCCGTTTCCAAGGTATCCGCAAGTTGTGCGATTAAAATTGTATGGAACTTTTCTGGAAAAAAAGTAAAAACTTTTCGGAAAAGGTAGTCTGAGTTGCCATCCATTCTCGCATAAAAAATCATTTTCCACTAAATATCTAGAAGAATATAATCAGAGGGTGGTTTAAAATTCCGTTATTAACGAGAAATTTTAAGCTTCAGGTATTTCCTTCCCTTTTCTTCCAAGCACGCACCATTCGTTTCACCTTTCTCTTTTCGATGATCCCTTTTGTAGATATCTTTCCTGTTCATCTTCTCCCACACCTCCCGCCATGCAACTCCTCTTTCTTCTTCAACCTATGTGTGTGTCTGTGTGTATGTACGAGTATGTGTATATGTGTGTGTGTACGAGGGATACTAGGTGTTGAAGGAAACCCAGTGAGCACTTACCAGAAGGAGTTGTTACTCTCTTGTGCTGATGAAGGGATAATCCCGAAAGCTGCAACAACGTCTAAAAATTTGTCTCTCCAACACCCCAGCGCCTCTCCTTTTGGTAAGTGCTCACTGGATTTCCTTCAACACCTAGTTTCCCTAAATGTCTTTATTTACCTTTCCTCTTTCACAAGTGTGTGTGTGTGTGTGTAACACATACCTATATGCTCATAGAGACGCAGTAATCCTTCGCAATTGTGGTCTGGCCAGATGACTACTGCTCTCGCTGCGCTCTCTCTCCCCATGAAGGTCGTCGAGGGGAGTGCGCTATCTTTATGTGAAAGCCATCTCCCGGAAACAAGTGAGGGTCGAGGCCGGAGAAGGATGATATACATATATTATTTTTTTTCATCCTACCCTACTCATACAATCTCAGATCTCTCTCTCTCTACCTTCTTTCAAGGAGCTCCACGCTTCCTCTTAACTGCCCTTCTGTCTCCCTTACAGTTAGAGACATAGACAGCGTTTTTAGCTACTATGCGGAAGTTACAAAAAACACGTTTTAGGAAATATGTCAGTCGAACAACTGATTTCAGTACAAGAACTTTTTCCATCAGGAAATTCAGGTAAATCAGGAAAAACAGGAAATTCAGGAAATCAGGAAATTCAGGAAAATCAGAAGATTCAGGAAAATCAGGAAAATCAGAAAATTCAGGAAAATCATGACATCCAGGAAAATAAGGTAAATCAGGAAATTCAGGAAAATCAGAAAATGCAGGAAAGTCAAGAATATAAGGAAATTCAGCAAATTCAGGAAAAATAATAAATTCAGGAAAATCAGGTAAATCAGGAAATTCAGGAAATTCAGAAAATGCAGGAAAATAAGGAATATCGGGAAATTCAGGAAAATCGGGAAATTCAAGTAAATCAGGAAATTCAGGAAAATCAGGAAATTCAGTAAAATCAGGAAAATCAGAAAATTCAGAATAATCAGATTTTACATGAATTTCCTGATTTTCCTGAATTTTCTATTAAACCTGTATTTCCTGATATTCCTGATTTACCTGATTTTCCTGAGTTTCCTGATTTACCTGATTTTCCTGATTTACCTGATTTTCCTGATTTACCTGAATTTCCTGATTTTCCTGATTTTCCTGAATTTCCTGATTTTCCTGAATTTCCTGTTTATCCTGATTTACCTGAATTTCCTGATTTTCCTGAATTTCCTGAAATTGCTGATTTTCCTGCATTTTCTGAATATCCTGAATTTCCTGATTTACCTGATTTTCTGAATTTGCTGATACTCCTGAATTTCCTGGTATTTCTGATTTTCCTGCATTTTCTCATTTTCCCGAATTTCCTGATTTACCTTATTCTCCTGAACGTCATGTTTTCTGAATTTTCTCATTTTCCTGACTTTGCTGAATCTTCTGATTTTCCTGATTTTCCCGATTTCCTGAATTCGCTGATTTTCCTGAATTTTCTGATTTTACTGATTTACATGAATTTCCTGTATTTACTGAATTTTCTGATATTCCTGCATTTTCTGATTTCCTGAAATTCCTGTTTAACCTGATTTTCGCGATTTTCCCTATCAAATTATTTGATATAAAGATGTAGGAGATTATAAAAAAAACCAGGAAATTCAGGAAAATCTGTAAAATCAGGAAATGCAGAAAAATCGGGGATATCGGGAAATTCAGGATACTAAGCAAATTTAGGAAAATCAGAAAATTCAGGAAAATCTGGAATTTCTGCAAAATCAGGAAATTCATAAAATTCAGGAGAATTGGAAAATTCAAAGTATATCAGGAAATTCGGAAAATTCAGGGAAATCAGAAATATCAGGAATTTCAGGAAAAATAGGAAAATCAGGAAATTCAGGTATATCTGGAAATTCAGTAAATTCAGGAAAATCAGGAAAATCAGGAAATTCAGGAAATTCAGGAAAATCAGATAAATCAGGTAAATCAGGATTATCTGGAAATACAGGAATATCAGAAAATTCAGGAAAATCAGGAAATTCATGGAAATTCTGATTTTTCTGAATTTTCTTATTTTCCTGATTTTACTGAATTTCCTGATTTTCCTGAATTTCCTGATTTTCCTGAATTTCCTAATTTTCCTGCATTTCCTGATATTCCTGAATTTCCTGTGTTTCCTGAATTTCCTGACTTTCCGGAATTTCCTGATTTTCCTATTTTCCCTGAAATTCCTGATATTTCTAATTTTCCTGAATTTTCTGATTTTCCCGAACTTCCAGATTTCCATGAATTTTCCGAATCTCCTGAATTTTCTGAATTTCCAGATTTTGCTGAATTTCCTGAATTTCCTGAATTTCCTGATTTTCCTGAATTTTCTGATTTTCCTGAATTTCCTTAGTATCCTATATTTCCTGATATCCCCGATTTTTCTGTATTTCCTGATTTAATGATTTTCCTGAATTTCCTGATTTTCCTGATAATCACCTACATCTTTATAGCAAATACTTTGATAGGAAAAATCAGGAAATTCGGGAAAATCAGGTAAATCAGGAAATTCCGGAAATCAGAAAAATCAGGAATATCTGGTAATTCAGGAAAAACATGAATTTCAGGTAAGTCAGTAAAATCAGAAAATTCAGCAAAATCAGGAAATTCAGCAAAATAAAGTGAATCATGAAATTCATGAAAATCAGAAAATGCAGGAAAATCAGAAATACCAGAAAATTCAGGAAAATCAGAAAATTCATGAAAATCAGGTAAATCAGGAAATTCAGGAAAACCAGAAAATGCAGAAAAATCAGGAAATTCAGGTAAATCAGGAAAAATAGGAAATTCAAGAAAATCAAGAAATTCAGGAAAATCAGGAAATTCAGGAAAATCAGGAAAATCAGGAAATTCAGGAAAGTCAGGTAAATCAGGAAAATCAGGTAAATCAGGAATATCAGGAAATACAGGATTAATAGAAAATTCAGGAAAATCAGGAAATTCATGTAAAATCTGATTATTCTGAATTTTCTGATTTTCCTGATTTTACTGTTTTTCCTGAATTTCCTGAATTTCCTGATTTTCCTGAATTTCCTGAATTTCCTGAATTTCCTGATATTCCTGATATTCCTGAGTTTCCTGATTTTACTGAAATTCCTGAATTTCCTGATTTTCGTATTTTTCCTGTAATTCCTGATATTTCTGATTTTCCTGAATTTTTTGATTTTCCCGAATTTCCTGATTTCCTTTCAATTTTCCGATTTTCCTGAATTTTCTAAATTTCCTGATTTTGCTGTATTTTCTGATTTTCCTAAATTTTCTGATTTCCTCAATTTTCTTAGTATCCTGAATTTCCTGAATACCCCGATTTTTCTGAATTGCCTGATTCTACAGTTTTTCCTGAATTTACTGATTTTTCTGATAATCTCCTACATCTTTATAACAAATGATTTGATAAGGAAAATCAGGAAATTCAGGAAAATCAGGTAAATCAGGAAATTCGGGAAAATGAGAAAATGCAGGAAAATCAGGAATACCACGAAATTTAGGAGAATCAGCAAATTCAGGAAAATCAGGTAAATCAGAAATATCAGTAATATCAGGAAATTCAGGAAAAACAGGAAATTAAGGTAAATCAGTAAAATCAGAAAATTCAGGAAGATCAGCGAATTCAGGAAATCGGGAAAATCTGGAAAATCGGAAGATTCAGGAAAATCAGAATATTCAAGAAAATCATGACATTCAGGAAAACAATGCATATCAGGAAATTCAGTAAAATCAGAAAATGCAGGAAAATCCGGAATACCGGGAAATTCAGGAAAATCAGGAAATTCAAGAAAATCCGGTAAATCAGGAAATTCAAGTAATTCAGAAAATGCAGGAAAATCAGGAATATCAGGAAAATCAGGAAATTCAAGTAAATAAGTAAAACAGGAAATTCAGAAAAATCAGGAAATTCAGGAAAAACAGGAAATTCAGGAAAATCAGGAAAATCAGGAAATTCAGTAAGATCAGGAAAATCAGAAATACCAGGAAATTCAGGAAAAACAGAAAATTCATGAAAATCAGGTAAATCAGGAAATTCAGGAAAACCAGAAAATGCAGGAAAATCAGGAATATCAGGAAATTCAAGAAAATCAGGAAATTCAGGTAAATCAGGAAAAATAGGAAATACAAGAAAATCAAGAAATTCAGGAAAATCAGGAAATTCAGGAAAATCAGGAAAATCAGGAAATTCAGGAAAGTCAGGTAAATCAGGAAAATCAGGTAAATCAGGAATATCAGGAAATACAGGATTAATAGAAAATTCAGGAAAATCAGGAAATTCTTGTAAAATCTGATTATTCTGAATTTTCTGATTTTCCTGATTTTACTGAATTTCCTGATTTTCCTGGTTTTCCTGAATTTCCTGATTTTCCTGATTTTCCTGAATTTCCTGACTTTCCTGAATTTCCTTATTTTCCTGAATTTCCTGAATTTCCTGATATTCCTGAATTTCCTGATTTTACTGAAATTCCTGAATTTCCTGATTTTCATATTTTTCCTGCAATTCTTGATATTTCTGATTTTCCTGAATTTTTTGATTTTCCCGAATTTCCTGATTTCCTTTCAATTTTCCGATTTTCCTGAATTTTCTAAATTTCCTGATTTTGCTGAATTTTCTGATTTTCCTAAATTTTCTGATTTCCTGAATTTTCTTAGTATCCTAAATTTCCTGAATACCCCGATTTTTCTGAATTGCCTGATTCTACAGTTTTTCCTGAATTTACTGATTTTTCTGATAATCTCCTACATCTTTATAACAAATGATTTGATAAGGAAAATCAGGAAATTCAGGAAAATCAGGTAAATCAGGAAATTCGGGAAAATGAGAAAATGCAGAAAAATCAGGAATACCACGAAATTTAGGAGAATCAGCAAATTCAGGAAAATCAGGTAAATCAGAAATATCAGTAATATCAGGAAATTCAGGAAAAACAGGAAATTAAGGTAAATCAGTAAAATCAGAAAATTCAGGAAGATCAGCGAATGCAAGAAAATCCGGTAAATCAGGAAATTCAGAAAATGCAGGAAAATCAGGAATATCAGGAAATTCAGGAAAATCAGGAAATTCAAGTAAATCAGGAAAAACAGGAAATTCAGGAAAATCAGGAAATTCCGGAAATCAGAAAAATCAGGAATATCTGGTAATTCAGGAAAAACATGAAATTCAGGTAAATCAGTAAAATCAGAAAATTCAGCAAAATCAGGAAATTCAGCAAAATAAAGTGAATCATGAAATTCATGAAAATCAGAAAATGCAGGAAAATCAGAAATACCAGAAAATTCAGGAAAATCAGAAAATTCATGAAAATCAGGTAAATCAGGAAATTCAGGAAAACCAGAAAATGCAGAAAAATCAGGAATATCAGGAAATTCAAAAAATCAGGAAATTCAGGTAAATCAGGAAAAATAGGAAATACAAGAAAATCAAGAAATTCAGGAAAATCAGGAAATTCAGGAAAATCAGGAAAATCAGGAAAATCAGGAAAGTCAGGTAAATCAGGAATATCAGGAAATACAGGATTAATAGAAAATTCAGGAAAATCAGGAAATTCTTGTAAAATCTGATTATTCTGATTTTTCTGATTTTCCTGATTTTACTGAATTTCCTGATTTTCCTGTTTTTCCTGAATTTCCTGAATTTCCTGATTTTCCTGAATTTCCTGACTTTCCTGAATTTCCTTATTTTCCTGAATTTCCTGATATTCCTGAATTTCCTAATTTTACTGAAATTCCTGAATTTCCTGATTTTCATATTTTTCCTGCAATTCCTGATATTTCTGATTTTCCTGAATTTTTTGATTTTCCCGAATTTCCTGATTTCCTTTCAATTTTCCGATTTTCCTGAATTTTCTAAATTTCCTGATTTTGCTGAATTTTCTGATTTTCCTAAATTTTCTGATTTCCTGAATTTTCTTAGTATCCTGAATTTCCTGAATACCCCGATTTTTCTGAATTGCCTGATTCTACAGTTTTTCCTGAATTTACTGATTTTTCTGATAATCTCCTACATCTTTACAACAAATGATTTGATAGGGAAAACAGGAAATTCAGGAAAATCAGGTAAATCAGGAAATTCGGGAAAATGAGAAAATGCAGAAAAATCAGGAATACCACGAAATTTAGGAGAATCAGCAAATTCAGGAAAATCAGGTAAATCAGAAATATCAGTAATATCAGGAAATTCAGGAAAAAAAGGAAATTAAGGTAAATCAGTAAAATCAGAAAATTCAGGAAGATCAGCGAATACAGGAAATCGGGAAAATCAGGAAAATCGGAAGATTCAGGAAAATCAGAATATTCAAGAAAATCATGACATTCAGGAAAACAATGTAGATCAGGAAATTCAGTAAAATCAGAAAATGCAGGAAAATCCGGAATACCGGGAAATTCAGGAAAATCAGGAAATTCAAGAAAATCCGGTAAATCAGGAAATTCAGGTAATTCAGAAAATGCAGGAAAATCAGGAATATCAGGAAAATCAGGAAATTCAAGTAAATAAGTAAAACAGGAAATTCAGAAAAATCAGGAAATTCAGGAAAAACAGGAAATTCAGGAAAATCAGGAAATTCAGTAAGATCAGGAAAATCAGAAATACCAGGAAATTCAGGAAAAACAGAAAATTCATGAAAATCAGGTAAATCAGGAAATTCAGGAAAACCAGAAAATGCAGGAAAATCAGGAATATCAGGAAATTCAAGAAAATCAGGAAATTCAGGTAAATCAGGAAAAATAGGAAATACAAGAAAATCAAGAAATTCAGGAAAATCAGGAATTTCAGGAAAATCAATAAAATCAGGAAAATCAGGAAATTCAGGAAAGTCAGGTAAATCAGGAAAATCAGGTAAATCAGGAATATCAGGAAATACAGGATTAATAGAAAATTCAGGAAAATCAGGAAATTCATGTAAAATCTGATTTTTCTGAATTTTCTGATTTTCCTGATTTTACTGAATTTCCTGATTTTCCTGTTTTTCCTGAATTTCCTGAATTTCCTGAATTTCCTGACTTTCCTGAATTTCCTTATTTTCCTGAATTTCCTGATATTCCTGAATTTCCTGATATTCCTGAATTTCCTGATTTTACTGAAATTCCTGAATTTCCTGATTTTCATATTTTTCCTGCAATTCCTGATATTTCTCATTTTCCTGAATTTTTTGATTTTCCCGAATTTCCTGATTTCCTTTCAATTTTCCGATTTTCCTGAATTTTCTAAATTTCCTGATTTTGCTGAATTTTCTGAATTTTCTGATTTTCCTAAATTTTCTGATTTCCTGAATTTTCTTAGTATCCTGAATTTCCTGAATACCCCGATTTTTCTGAATTGCCTGATTCTACAGTTTTTCCTGAATTTACTGATTTTTCTGATAATCTCATACATCTTTATAACAAATGATTTGATAGGGAATATCAGGAAATTCAGGAAAATAAGGTAAATCAGGAAATTCGGGAAAATGAGAAAATACAGGAAAATCAGGAATACCACGAAATTTAGGAGAATCAGCAAATTCAGGAAAATCAGGTAAATCAGAAATATCAGTAATATCAGGAAATTCAGGAAAAACAGGAAATTAAGGTAAATCAGTAAAATCAGAAAATTCAGGAAGATCAGCGAATTCAAGAAAATCCGGTAAATGAGGAAATTCAGGTAATTCAGAAAATGCAGGAAAATCAGGAATATCAGGAAATTCAGGAAAATCAGGAAATTCAAGTAAATCAGGAAAAACAGGAAATTCAGGAAAATCAGGAAATTCAGGAAAATCAGAAATACCAGGAAATTCAGGAAAATCAGAAAATTCAGAAGAATCAGATTTTACAGGAATTTTCTGATTTTCCTGAATTTTCTGATATTCCTGTATTTCCTGATATTCCTGATTAAGCTGATTTTCCTGATTTAGCTGATTTTCCTGAATTTCCTAATTTTCCTGATTTTCCTGAATTTCCTGTTTATCCTGATTTACCTGAATTTCCAGAATTTCCTGATTTACCTGATTTTCTGAATTTGCTGATTCTCCTGAATTTCCTGGTATTCCTAATTTTCCTGCATTTTCTCATTTTCCTGAATTTCCGGATTTACCTTATTTTCCTGAATGTCATGATTTTCCTGAATTTTCTGATATTCCTGATATTCCTGAATCTTCTGATTTTCCCGATTTCCTGAATTCGCTGATTTTCCTGAATTTTCTGATTTTACTGATTTATCTGAATTTCCTGTTTTTACTGAATTTCCTGATATTCCTAATTTTTCCGATTTCCTGAATTTTCTGTTTTACCTGATTTTTCTGAAATTCCTGATTTTCCCTATCAATCTATTTTATGTAAAGATGTAGGAGGTTATCAAAAAAATCAGGAAAATCTGTAAAATCAGGAAATTCCGAAAAATCGGGGATATCGGGAAATTCAGGATACTAAGGAAATTCAGGAAAATCAGAAAATTCAGGAAAATCAGGAATTTCTGCAAAATCAGGAAATTCTGAAAATTCAGGAGAATCGGAAAATTCAAAGGGTATCAACAAATTCGGGAAAATCAGAAAATTCAGGTAAATCAGAAACATCAGGAATTTCAGGAAAAATAGGAAAATATGGAAATTCAGGAAAATCAGGAAATTCAGGAATATCAGGAAATTCAGTAAATTTAGGAAAAACAGGAAATTCAGTAAAATCAGGAATACCAGAAAATTCAGGAAAATCAGGAAATTCAAGGAAATTGTGATTTTTCGGAATTTTCTGATTTTCCTGATTTTACCTGAATTTCCTGATTTACGTAATTTTCCTGAATTTCCTGATTTTCCTATTTTTCCTGAAATTCCTGATATTTCTAATTTTTCTGAATTTTCTGATTTTCCCGATTTTCCTGATTTCCATGAATTTTCGATTCTCCTGAATTTTCTGAGTTTCCTAATTTTGTTGAATTTCCTGATTTTCCTGAATTTTCTGATTTTCCTGAATTTCCTTATTATCGTGAATTTCCTAATATCCCCGATTTTTCTGAATTTCATGATTTTACAGATTTTCCTGAATTTCCTGATTTTCCTGAATTTCTTGATTTACCTGAATTTCCTAATTTTCCTGAATTTGTTGATATTCCTGAATTTCCTGATTTTGCTGCATTTGCTGATTTTCCTGATTTACCTATATTTCCTGATTTTCCTGATTTTCCTGAGTTTCCTGATTTTCCTGAATTTCCTAATTTTCCTGAATTTGTTGATATTCCTGAATTTCCTGATTTTGCTGCATTTGCTGATTTTCCTGATTTACCTATATTTCCTGATTTTCCTGATTTTCCTAAATTTCCTGAGTTTCCTGATTTTCCTGATCTACCTTATTTTCTTGAATTTTCTGGTTTTCATGAATTTACTGATTTACCTGTATTTCCTGATTACCTGAATTTCCTGATTTACCTGTATTTCCTGATTACCTGAATTTCCTGATTTTCCTGAATTTCTTGATTTTCCTGAATTTCCGGGATTATCTGAATATCCAGATTTTCTGAATTTCCTGACTTCTCTGATATTCCTGAATTTCCAGATTTTCCAGACTTTCCAGATTTTCGTGAACATCCTGATTTTCCTGAATTTCCTGATTTTCCCCAATTTCCTGATTTTCGTGGATTTCTTGATTTTCCTGAATTTCCTGATTTTGCTGAATTTTACTAATTTTCCTTATTTTCCTGGATTTCTTTATTTTCCTGATTTTCCTGAATATCCTGATTTTCCTGAATTTCTTAGTTTTCCTGATTTTCCTGATTTTCCTGAATTTGCTGATTTTCCTGAATTTCCAGATTTTCCTGATTTACCAGATTTTCCTGGATTTCCTGAATTTCCTGATTTTCCTGAATTTTCTGTTTTTCCTGAATTTCCTGATTTGCCTGAAAATCCTGATTTTCCTGAATTTCCTGATTTTCCTGACCTTGCTGCATTCTCTTAATTTCCTGATTTTTCTGAATTTTCAGATTTTCCTGAATATCCTGATTTTCCTGAATTTCCTGATTTTTCTACATCTTTTATTTCAAACAATTTAATAAGGAAAATCGGGTAATTGAGAAATTTACGTAAATCAGGAAAATCAAATAAAGCAGGTAGTTTAGGTAAATAAGGAAATTCCGGAAATTCATGAACATCAGGAAATTCAGGAATTTCCGGAAAATCAGGAAATTCAGATAATCAGAAAATTCAGGTTAATCGGAAAAATCAGGAAAATCAGCAAAATTGTGATATTCAGGAAAATCAGGTAAATCAGGAAAATCCGGAAATCCATCAACCGTTAACTTGAATTCAGCGACTTTTCTTACGGGTGCCCCCCCTCCATACCACCCTCCTCCTAGGTCTGATTTTTCTCATTTACAAACTTGATCTTGTACTTGTATTGGAAATGACAAATTTCAAATTCGAACTTCCTAAGTTAATTCACATGAGAGATATCGTCGAAAAACCAATTCGCTGACACCCCCAAAACGCCACTTAAAATTTTTTTTTAGATACACCGCATAGCCTATATTTTAAGCTGGACCAGTCTAAAGATACCCTCCAAGTTTCATAAAAATTCGACCAGCCTTTTTTTGCGTGATGCAGTAATAAACAAACAGACAGACAGGCAACAATTGTGCAAAAAACACAAAAAAAGTTAAACCCCGACAAAGAAACATATGTACAGACAGATGTTACAATTTTATTTATATAGTTTCTCCGTGATCATGTTGATTTTGCACAGCGATATCGCTTTCACGAATATTAGGCTTTCTTCTAAAAAGCGGAAATCTTTGGTTAATATTGACATTGTTGACATTTTAGCTTGTAAAAATTAAACCGCTTGAGTGTTGACTGCAGCAAAGTGATGGGACGAGTCACACTTGCAGACCAGTGCGTCGTCACCTACTCTACTGCCAGGAAGACACTAAAAATATTACGTGAAAATGTTTCACCATTTATCGGATATACAATTTTATTGCAAATGTATTATAAAAAAACCTGAGTAATTGAGTCAACTACATTTTAAGCAAGTGAATTCCAGGAGAGAAAAATACAGTGAAAGTAAACCAAAAGCAAAGAGGGCGAGACAACCATCTATAAAAACACCATTACGACCTACTGTACGTCTAATCAGTCGCATTCAGGAAAAAGGTGTGTGGTTTGCATCTCAAAAGAAAAGAAATAAATAAAGAGAAAAGAAACAAGTTATTGGTGCAAACAATGTGAGGTACCTTTATGTGTTGTACCATGTTTCGAAAACTATAATACAAAACATTTTTTAAAATTTTGAACTTCTACTGGTTAAAATTAATTTATAATAATCATCGTCTCGTGTTCCCCTTCTGATATTCTTAAATACTTCCCCCCTTCTTACCCAAATATTTCTTTCGTGTTTTGATTTATTCAAAAAGGAACAAGTTAGGAAAGTGTACAGCGTATGGAGTATTAGAAAGAAATGATATACCTGTACGTAGGGAAATAGCGTTTTAAAATTCTTTTCTTCATCATAAATAGTCCATTTTCTTCCTATTTAATATTACTGCATGCACACGTAAGGAAATTAAAGGTTTGTTTGTGAGGTTGTTTATGTTAGCAACAATGAAGAAGTAACCATGCAAGAAATTTTCAAAGTTCAAGTCGAATTAAGACATTCTGGTTTGATTTTCTTGATAACGGCAACTCTACGATAAAAATATATAAGGAAATAAATACTCTAATTTAATAGTTCTACAAGTTTTATTCAAAAAATATTTTGATATGAGCAATACTTTACGAGATATGACGGAAAGTTCATTTTTGTCACCAATAAAGTGGTATCCCTGATTGTCTTACGCCATTAATTTTTGCGATTTTCTTATCATCTTTGATTTTAAGCCCTTAATATCAAATTTCATGAAAATCCGTTTTGGTAGAAGCCGAGAACGAACATGCGGACGGATGGGCAGACAGACAGACAGACGGACAGACCGACGACAATAGGCGCTCACGCTGGAGGGGAAACGCGCCTAAAAATTAAAATACCGTAATTAGTCATCGAAATTCTTACACGTTGTTTACTATCAAACGGCTGCAGAAAAGAAGTAATTATATTACGGGCACATTCTAGCTAAATGAATACTTACGCTTTTATCTCCTTCTACGCCTCTCCTCTTTCCACCGAGAAACAGGACAAGAAAGAACACATGGGCCGCATGCATTCCGTCTGATTCATCCTCGAAACCTTGAGAAGCGTACCGTATGGACGCATATAGTGACTATATTTCGCCAGCTTGTTTATCCTCTCTTCTTGCAGTTTACCCCGCTATTCTCTCCAGCCTATGCTCGCAATGAATGCGTTAAGATAAAAAGCTTGCCTCCTCTCTGTAATAATTAAGAATGATGACTGCGTAACTAAAACGTCTATATTATTAATGAAGCACCTTCAAAAAAATCATAAATACAAGATCCAGTTAAAAATTTCCAGTCAAGACATGGAAAAGTTGACATGCGACAAACTTTTCACCTAATTTAGATAGCTACATTCAGCGATGAAATGTTTAGTAATGTTTAAGTGTTTCTTTGAATAAGATTTCTTGTCAAAACCTTTCATAGTTCACGTTATGCTGAAAGTTATATAAACCGCGAACGCGCACCGTAACATTAAGCGATTACTGTTCATTCGCTTCTATGTAGCAATGTTGTGTGTGACGCATGATATTTTAAATGATACTGTTTAAAAATTTCATGTTTTATGTAACTACATAAAAAATTTTATCAAAATACAGTGAGAACAAAAGTTATGATTTTTTGAAGTTTTTCCAAATTTCGCATGTTTTCGCAACTTTTTCGTGTTTTTTCAAAAAACTCCTTCCTCCGCCGACGACTGAATTATTAAAAACTCCTCCGTCGTAGAGGTGTTAAAGAACAATGTGAAAACTAGTTAGCTTCGGAACTGTAGGCTATTGATATCGAAACAGGTAGAAAATATACAATTTGCGGAATATATTTTTCATGTCATATTTTTTGCAGAAATTTTGAAATTTTTTTTCGGAAATATATTTAAAGAATATTTATCAAAATATTTCGGTTACCCAATTCGCATATTTATACTCACAATCGGCCCATTTAATGATATTTAAACCAGAGAAAGTAAATTTCACTAGTGTAATGAAATACAATTTTTATTACGAGTGCCGAAAATTATTATTTTTAAATCATAACGTTACTGGAGTAAATGAATGATATAGAAAAAATTATGTAGTGTATTGTGCAAATACAGACGAAAAAACATATACAAGATTCACACTGACGGATTCTCATCTAGATCACTTTATCGATGTGACTGTTTTCTTGATCATGATCACATTTCTATGCTAAGATTGTAAATTCAGCATATATATTTTTTAGTATTTTGTCCCATCCGAGAATCACAAAGTATAACCTCACGAGCATTTCACCATTTTTCCTTTTTACTCATTCCATTTACTTTTCTCCATCTCACACCTTTCTCCGGTCCGTTTAGCGTAAATGAATACGCCTCCAACATGGGAAAAAGAGGTCCGTCATTTTCCCCATTCACTCAAAACCATGGGAAGGATCTCTACCCACCCCCACTCTTGCCTCTTTATAACACTCCCTGGTCTCCATCGTGTGTGGCTCGGGTCATCGTCCGACGGGGTACTCGACGATTCCCATACTTTTCCCGCGCGCCTCACCTTCCCCTAACATCCCCCATCGCTCCCCACCTTACCCCCCTCCAGTAATCTCTTCCTCCCTATTATGTGAAAAGAGAGGCTCCGTTTAAATGCCATTCCTTTCTCTTACTTTCTTTATTCACGTTCTTTCCCTCGATGCTTCTTCTCATTTTGTTTTTTCCATCCATCAGGTTTCATCTTTTCTTCCGTTCACTTTAGTTTCATTTTCCTCTCCTACTTCTCTCCCAACTGTCTTCCCCTTTCGATTCGCTCTTTCTTTGACACTCAAATCAATTCGTTTTCACAATCATCGCTTTTACGGAGGTTAATCAGGAAGTTCTAGGACTCAAGGGGAGCACATTTAAAATAACTTGCAAATATAAAACTTATTTACTTCTCTTCAAATATTCTCTTTCGCAATTGCTCCATCATCTTTCAGAAAGACAAGAAAAACCATTGCTTGATAATTTATTATCAATACCCATATCAGCATTGTTTATCTCCTTATGAATCGTTTTTAAGGCGAGTTTTGCTTCCAGCATAAGCGCCTATTTGCGTCGGTCCGTCCGCCCGGCTGTCCGTCTATCCGTCTATCCGTCCGTCCGTCTGCATTTTCGTTATCGACTTCTACAGAACGGATTTTCATTAAAACTTGACATTAAGGACTTACAGTCAAAGATAATAAGAAAATCACATACCTAATTGAATCACATAAATCAATCAAGGTGTACTACTTTACTGGTGACAAAAATGAACTTTCCGTCATATGTCGTAAAGTTTTGGTCTTTTCAAAATAGTTTTCAAATAAAACTTGTAGAACTAGTATAGTAGAGTACATAGAACTTGGTTATAACGACAGTCAAGGGACTGGAAATTTGTTGTCGTTATAACCGAGGTGCATGGGAATTAGTTTCCAAATTCTAAATTTTATATTATGATCTAATAAGTACCTTAAACATTATATTATATTATGACATAATACGAAGTACTGTAATTGTGCAGTGTGTGCATGAATTCTTGTGCATTCTTCCTTCCCTCCTTCCTCCCTTCCGGCGCCAGGAAGTCGCTGAGAACGTTAGCATCAGCAGTCTTTCCTCACATTACCCTACCTCATATCCTGCTATCCGTGAGAATGCCTACCCAATCTTCCCGCCCATCCTGCCAGCCTTTCACGCCTCCCCAATAATGATGTTTGTGCCGAACTTTGACCATTAGCGGCGTCATTATTAGTCAATGGGAAGAACCCACGCAGAGTCACGTGGGGACGCCACTAAAGACGCCGAGGATATGATGGTAACGCGCGGTGGTGAGTCGGCAGTCTGCGGTCGTCGGTATGGGGCGCAAGATTTAACTTTGGGGCGCAATAAAGAGTAACCTTTTGTCGGAAGTAATGTCCTTTTATTTGTGAATCCCTGCCAGGTCTCTCCCGAACAAGGTCCGGAGCATCAGAGTACTTACAGTACATTATATTATGATATAATAAGCACAAAAAAAATATTTTTAGTGATTAGTAAAATAATTTAATATTTTTTGTGCCGTATGTGACAAATTGAAATATTTTTCGAGGTCCTCCTCAATTCAGTGAATGATACTTAATATCTTTTAATTAGTCTCCTTCGATTCATAAAACCGTGATGTCCCTTTTATTGCTTGCATAGCTTCATTAACCGCTGGAACTGGTTCGTCTTGTTCCTCTACCATTTCTTCATCTTCGCTACACTTTCCATACTGCACTTGCATGACCTCCCTCACGATGTCTAGGTCCGTTTGACCTTCCGTTGCTATAACATCTAGGTCATTTTATGAATATGAATTGATATCATCATAACTTCTAAAACTGTCTACGTCCATCTCGGCTAACCGTTCTTTTAGTGTAGTTTAATTAAAATTGACGTCCACTGACTAAGTTTCAGAAAACGGCTCTTGCGAACCACACTTAGTAAAGAGTTTACGCTGTTGAATCCCTCCCTATCCGGGCGGTCAAGAGGCTGCCTTTGGTACTTCCATGTATTGGCGATCAGCAAAAATTAATAATAAAATCTGAATCATTAGTTCTCTTCTTCTCACCCACACATACAAAAAAGTGCTTAAGCATACAAATATTTGTTACTTACTAACTTCCATTGTCGCTATAACCAAGTGCGTTAATACCTTATAACCGAGGTGAATAAATTGCAATATTGTAGAAACGGGGATAGGACCTGAAGAATATGTCGTTATATACGAGTTGTCGTATTAACCGAGGCCGTTATAACCGAGTTCTACTGTATTTCGTTTCCTATACATTTTTATCGTAGCCTTTATCAAGAAAATCATACAAGAATGTCTTAATTCGAGCTGAACTTAGAAAATTTCTTGCATGGTTGCTTCTTCATTGTTGCTAACATAAACAATATCAGAAAAATACGTTTAATTTCCTTACGTGTGCATGCAGTACTTTTTAAATAGGAAGAAAATGGAATATTTATGACGAAGAAAAGAACTTTAAAATGCTATTTCCCTTACGTACATGTACTTATATCATTTCTTTCAAATACTCCATTGCATGAAACGCGCCTATTTGTGATACGCTGTACACTTTCCTAACTTGTTAAATTCGCGGAATGGAAAAATCGCAGGGTAGGTACTAAATATGATAAAAATGGTGCATGAGCTACTATCTCTAATCCTTGTTCTCCGTTATCATGGCGTAAAGCCGATCACGTTCAACGATCAGAGAATTGGAATAATACTCTCTTGGTATACAGTGAACGTAAGTGGTCCAGATCTTTTTCAAATAAAGAAAGATACACGACTTTTGTAGCACATTTACAAATGTTGACCTTCTGAGGTCAGGGACTTCCTGTGCGTTTCCACTTGAAATTCGCTATTCAGGATCGTGGCTGTGAAACTATGATTAGTCATTCTGTCCAAATTGTATCTCGAAGACGTTTCATTAGCGTTACTTTGGATGCATATGTCGCAGAAAAATAGGATTAGGTTGTGCAATATGTTATATGGACCGCTGGTATATGCATGTTAGTATGATTCATTGGCAAAAAATTGTAAGATGAGTGGATAAAAGTAGGAAAGAGGGAATTTGATGACATGCATTTTAAGGACAGACAAGAGTATGGTTGCCACCTCTCCCGGAATTCCGGGAGTCTCCCGGAATCGAGCGCCTCTCCCGGCTCCCGACGGGCCTTGCCCGGGAGGCCTAAATCTCCAGGAAATTAGTAATTTGCAGATTAGTTGCTCTATTTACGTAATTAAAGTTTGAAAATTTGGTCTTGCCATTACATTTGATTGAAATGAATGAAAACTTAACCTAAAAATGTATAGTTTTAGAGAGCAACGTACTGGTAATAACTCAGGTGCCTCTCAACGGGAGTGCCAGATTTAAACTTACCCACAATTTTATCTCTTGAGCCTTCTTGAACAATATTAAAGAGAACTTTCTTTTAAATCTTTATCCTGAGTTGTAATTGTGATGTGATTACTACCTTTGTAGCGGAATTTTTTAGCGAGGCGGAAGAAAAACTTTTTCGCAAATTGAAGTCACGTTTTATCTCGCGTCATATGACAGGTTCTCTTGGGAATGTTTTATTTCTACATTTGCGCTTTCTCGTTTCTGTGGTCATAAGCGAAGTCAATTTCTGTTCTGTCAAGCAAATGTACAGTATTATGACAACAAAATTCAGGTTGAATCCTCATTTTATGTTTACTAATAAATAAATAGCAAAGTTTTATTACTCAGATTAGTTGTTTTTCGGCGAAGAAAAATGTCCCGGAATTGACATTTCTGAAGGCGTAACTCTCCCGGAGTTAATCCCTCATAAGGTGGTAACCCTAGACACGAGCGATCTTACGACCTACACCAGGGGAACTTTGGTGTTGGTTTGATTGTATATTTTCAGGAGAAAATCAGTGTATGGCGAGTTGTATACATTGGGGGAGGGGGATTTAAGTTATGAGTTTGGTGTCATAATTTCTAGTAGCAGACGAAACTAAATCTGTGAAAGAAAACCACAGGGAATTTGCTGTAAATTCGGTGGAATACTTTGTAAGGGCAAAATTCTCTAAGATGGGGTGGCATAAAATTAACGGGTATTTTCCGTTTAAGTTTGGTTGCATGCGCTTTAGGAGTGCTGCTGGTTGTAAGTTTGGTGGAGTCAAATCGGGGGCATTTGGGCGTTCGTTTGGTGGTACATATACGTTCAAGGGGCAGCTGGGCTGTGTGATTTGGGTTGCCTATACTCCAGGCGCCTGTAAAATTGTTGCGTATATTTTTAGGGGTCATAATTTTGATGGCATGACGTTCCTTAGTTCACGATCTAACCTGAATCCGAGGATAAAAATTCAGTACTGTTAATTTTCGATTACCCCTCGCCTTCGTATGATTCGTCTACACCAACCTTTCACTCCAATTCCTCGCATATATTTTCGATCTCACCATTCCTTTATACTCCATTCCTACATTTCAAATTCGACTTCCTCTCTCTCTCTCTCTGCTCCATTAATTTTCTTCGGCGCCTTCAATCTCTCATTCTTTGCTTCCTTTACTCATACCTTTTCTCTAAATTTTTCTTTATCCCCATTCTCTTTCTTTTCCTACGAAAACCCTCTCATTTGCCTTAAAATCATCCCTCCATTCTACACAATTTCCCATTCATCTCTTCCAATTCTTCTCTTTATATTCCTTCCATAAATAATCATCTCTTTTTCTCTCTCCTCTCTCTCTCTCTCCTGCCTTTTTCTTCTTTACCACTTCCTCTAAGCATCAAACAGCACTAGTCATTTAGTTCTCCTTTCTCTTTTTTTTAACCCTTAGATTGCTGCTTACTTCTCTCCCTCCTCAGATACCTTCCATATGCCATTTCCTCCTTTATTTTTTCCTTTATCTCCTTTCACACGGACCTTCTCCGGTTTCCTACCCACATCCACGCTTTTAAAGCACCGTGCGTCTCAGTTCGTTCTCCTTTCTTCGCTTCTCGACCACTTTCGTTCCTCTTTTTCTGTTTCATCCCAGCTTTCATATTTTGTCCCTTTACCCCCTTCTCTCTTGTTTTCCTCTCATTATCCTCTCTTCCAATAATCTCTCTCTTTCCCTTCCCCCTCTTCCATCGCTGTCCCTTCCAAAAATTTCGTCTGGTTACCATGGCTACAGAGAATTATGGCAGAATCCCTCGAGACGGGGTATGGGGAAGTGGGAGAATGTCAACGTCGGTGTGTGTATGTGTGCCTTCGCGTGTGTGTAGCGTTTTTTAAATGCAGAGGAATAGGGAGATGTGCACGGAGAGAACCGTATTCGTAATTTATTTTTTGAATGAATGATGTAGCATGAGGCTACGAGGCACGCAGATAAAAATGGAAAATGGCAGTTAAAAATAAAAAGAATATGAGGACATTTACATGCAAAGCGGGTATTTGAGGTAATCTATGGAGCCTTTAATAATAACGGTAGACATTGATTTTATGTCAGGGGTAGATTTTGCGGTAAGCAAATTATTTTCTTTTAGCAGAATTCCATAGATCTCAATCTCATTATTTTATTTTATTTTTGGATTGGACGGGAATTTCTGTTCTTTGGTAAAATTCGTTTTTTTTTGTAGTTAGAGGGGCTCGATTGGTCTTCCACGTAGGAGCTGGACGGAAAATTTATTCGATGGCAATATCGCTCGAAACCGTGATTCCGTGGGTCCTCCCAATGACGTGCCCTCACAATTTGGCCAGATTTTGGTCGATAACGCGTGGATTCGGCTTTGATATCTGGGAACCGATCAAAAATTTTAGATCTCGAGTCTCAAAAAAAAAAAAATGAGAAAAAGATTAATGTCCACCATGGCGCTTTCCATCACTCATGTTTAGGGCCTCATTGACATATCGCGGTTCATGGTGTTGAAATGTAGCCTCAGTTTTTTCGGGAAGTTGCGTTTCCATGGTTTTTTTAATAAGGCTATTTCAGTGTGTTGGCATTTTCTTCCAAATCATCCGTGCTTCTGATCATCACGCAAGGGGGCTGTTCAATCTTCCTTTCTTTAATATTTTTAAGGCATGCATTATGCCGATAGGTTTTCCTCTACGAAGACACGTTCATTAATTTCTGAATTCAAGCAAAAAATGTTTATGATAAATCATTAAGTATCTCTATTTGCATAGCTGTAACACTAAGTATGGATTATCACGTTAAAGAGGTTGGAATTTATTATTATGTTATATAGTAAGAATAAAGGAAGACAGCTCAAAATCTTTCAAACTAAAGATTTCATATTTAGAGTTTTTCTTATAAATCTCATTGAAATTCAAATTTACTGATTATTTATTATTCATTCGTTATCACTACATTTTTATATTGAAGAGCAAATTGCTGCGTTGAAATTTCAACCTTCTCTCCCAAGAGATTTGGTTCCTCTTTAACCTGAAAAAAGATATTTCAAAAACTTAAATATATTCTCAGTATTATATTTTTGCTTAAAAATGAGAGCCCTATGAGCACTTTCACTTTTCTTTCGTTGCGTTGATAGTACAAGAAGATTATTAAAGCTATAACTAAGATCTCATGGAAATTAGAAAATATCTAGTGGGCATAAATGGAAATTTTGCGTGCTATTCCATCATTTTCATAAAGTTTTATACAAAAAAGTCACTTACTCCTGAATAAACGTATAGAAAGCTATTTGGACCACTCAAATGTCCATGTACGTCAAATTCGGTAATAAATGTCTATGGTAAACAAATATTTCAGCATATCTTTAAACTGATCAATCTTTTGAGTACCTACTGCGGTATGGAGAATCACATTTCATAGGTTATCGGGGGACTGCAGGGAAAAAATCGACTCATACGTTCGGAAAAAATATCATTTTAAGTTTATGATAACCCAAAACTTATTTCTGATTAAGGTAGAGATCAGGTTGAGGATAAACTTAAATAAGTTTGTTTTGGCGCCGGAGAGAGAAAATAGAAATATCTGAATGCGCAGGCCTCAAGGTCTACGGGCTCGGAAAATGTCGACGACTTTTCAATGTCCGATGTAAACACACGATAAAGTCCAAAGTTGTTGACTCTGGTCCTCTTCATCAACTCCCTACTTCAGACCCCCCCCCCCTCCGTCTCTCTCGTGCCGTGTTTGCTTTCTTTGCGAAATACGTCTCCCTTTCTATAAAGGAAAGCCTTTCTTCCACTACTGGAGCCTAGGTTCACGGCATGAAGGACTTGGTTGTCTCCGTCACCCGGTCTCAAGTTCTCCCGTCACAACTTCTGCCCAGTATTTTACCCTTCATATTTTAATCGATTTACTACCTAGAAATGATCTCGAAACACACGAGATGTTTAAATTTTGCACAGTTAAAATAGGCGTGAGTTAATTGATGAGTATATCCCGTAAAATCCGGCAACATAGATACGTTTCTAAGAGAAATGATTGTGCGAAATTTTACATTCGATAGCCTCTACTGCACGTCAGTTCATAAGGCCATAGTTCATCGTCCACCGCTTCAATTAGCATTTTATATTACGTTAGGGGGAGGGGCTTCGTATTGCTATTTTGCTAGTATCTATTGATTAATTCTGCGTGGTCTGTGATTCGCCCAAGTATCTTTCCACTTGGAAATCATCCAGCGTATGATATTGTGGCCCGCCGATGGCTCCTGCGTACATTTCCCAATTGCATCGGAGCTTATGAGCTAAATAGCACTAAAACTCCGAAATTCAGAAATCTCGTTTAAAAGTTTTTCATACTTTTAATGGGCATTTGGAATCGACTTACATTTTCTTTTTAATCATTAAATTTTTAGGTTTTTATTTTCTCAATCTTTCCCATTTAGAATATATATCTCTATAATGTCTTTATTACGGCTCGCCTTGAATACTTTCAAAAACTTTTCAGAGCCTTTTCATTTTTTAATTTATATGTTTGAATATTTTTTCCCAACCGTCTTCTTATAATTAATCAAAATATTTTTTTTTTTTCTTCCATTTGTTTTCAATGTAGAACTTGGTTGTCGTTCATTGACCGTTGGTCCTATTTCTGCTGCAGGGGAATATATTGATTAAAAACTAATATTAGGCAGATCGTAACAAATCATTCAAAATTCCTATACGAAAATTTCAATCAATTTGTTTAATACGTAGAATTATTTGCGAATTTTCTTTGGTTATTATGAAATATATTATACTTAATGTTGTTGTAAAACGTTGATTGGGCGGTGTGGGGGCTTTCAGACCGTGTTTTGCCAATGATTGATGGTGTTCCGTCAGATAATGAGAGGGATAGACCTGATGCTTGCTGTCCTGTTCAGAAAAAAATATTTTTTAAATATGTGCTCCGTTACTTTACATTAATAGGTATTTGATTCGACAAACACTTTTAATTTTCTGCTATATCTGCAAGCATTATAAATTAAGTTTGTTAAAGTACAAGCATGAATTGAATCTGCAATATAAAATGGATAACTTAGCACTTATGCTAGAACAATCGCTACTCTATAGAATAAAGTGACCGGGGGCCATAAGCTATGCTTCTTTATCTGAGCGAATTTTGCCGGACACCGGCAATTGTCTCATGTTTTCAATTGTGACCTTTACCCACTTTATGCGACGCACTGAATTTTCCGAAGTGATTTTGTTCCTAGTTTCTACTGCGAAATTGCAGGTTGAAGCAGTAAAAATATTTCACTGGCGCTATCTCCCGTGACTATTACCTGTGTCGCAATTCGTTTAATATGAAAGAAAGTGTCATATTCATTATCGCGGGACTCACAGAGTATGGGATATTTTAGGGAAAAAATACCTGGGACAATACCAACTCGCGATTTTCAACCTGCTTGAAAACTCCCTCCGCGACCTGCCCTAATATTTTGCGGTCCGAACCGACCCCTGACGCCCATCCGCTTAACTAATCGTGGCGTTTATGACCCACTTCATTCCGCTCACACAGTCTTATCCTTCTTGTCACATATTATATCGCCCAATAAATAATTCTGCCTCCCTCCCCACTTCTTCACCGAATTTACGGATTTCAAAAAAAAATTTAATTCCGAGTGGCGCAAAAAATCAAGGGGCATTCATTATTCCCAAAGCAACCAGACTAACATCTCATTGTTTCATCTACAACAACGTCAGCTTGGGAGTAAGGGAATCGACTCCACCCACTTCGTGGACTCCTTTGCCACTAACTCTCCCTCTCTCTTTCCCATGTGGCTGAGAAAGAGAGGGAGAGAGAAAGATACAATCTACTATACTACCCCCATATCGAGTGTTTCCCTGGAAAGTTATAATAGTAATGGCCCTTCCTTCATGGAAAACCGGAGGTGCGTGACGCGACGTAGTAAAGAGTAAAAAAATAAGGAAAACGGTCGGAAACTACGGACAATAAATAATTTGAGGGCGTAAGAGATAATACGAATGGTGGAAAAGGGAGAGGGGGAAATACGGAGGGTAGGAGGGGGAGGGGTGAGGGTGATGGGAATAGGAGGGGGGAGGGGGATTGAGGAAACATACATAGCGGGGATACGATTGCAAATGGCCTGAGCCGTCGTTCGGCAGGAAATGGAGTGGTATGGAAACTTCGCGTATACCGTGTTTTAAGCATATTACTGAATTAATTTAAGCTCGTCGCCTCAATCGATGCTGTGTCATATTTCATGCAGATGTATGGTTTCGACTTGGATTGTTCCGAATTGCAGTTGTATCGAATTGCAGGTGGAGGTCGTGTTTGTTTCCGGAAAAAAATCACCAGTTTTCATTTGTTCATTTGCTGTAGGAAGAGAAATAACCATGAGTTTAGTGATTGCTGCCCTATTATATCAATGTTCAGGTCATAAATCGAATACCCGCAATCTAACGCATTCGCTAGTTGAAGGGAGGAAATTTTCCACTGTAAAGTTGTTCGCCTGTATGATCAACGCCGTTTGTTTTATTGCTCTTCCCACTCATTTATCCTTGTGAGGCCAATAATGCTCGTTGTTCGACTTTTCCAGATATTTTTTACTTTCCACTTGGATTCTAATTAAATAATAAATCGTGTAATTAAATGACGCTTATAATTGTTTGCGAGTGCTAATAATACTTCTATCGTTAAATAGGGAAGGCAGTTCACTATCGGGTAATCAGCTGCAAATCTTCTTAAACAGGTATTAAACATTTTTATAAATTAATATTTATTTCCGTCTTCATAGCATAAACAAAACCGCTTGCTACGTAAGCATATTTTTCAACCACAAATAAAAATTTACAGCCAATATGCTCATGACATAAAAAGGCAAGTGAAATTCAGTGACGATCATTATTCGTCATTTTACTTTCTCATATACGAAGTATACATATTGAGAAAGTATTGTAATCGCGCAAAAATTCGACCTCATTTTTGTTGAACATGGGTATTTTTCTAGAATTAAATCTAAGAGAAAATTTTGCTTTGAACTTATCTCTTAGTTATATTTGTCTGGAATATTTATGAAATGTTATCGAATCAAAATTTGCTAGGTATTGAAATTTTAAAAATTATTATGCGTAAAAAAAAAAAAATATATATATATATAGAAAAATCTGATCACCTTTTTGGCAATAGCTGAAATATTGTTTATTTGATATTTTAAAAGAAAATACAATTACAAACACAATATCGAGTATAAACTAATAAAAACGACTATAAAGTTCGAAGTTTAAATTAGAAAATACCAAGAAAAATACTTTAGCTTACATAATTTAACCAGAGTAAATTTACAGTTGAAATTGATATGCAACCATACTTATTACCCCTTAAAAATACTTAAAATGTTTGAAGAGAACATCTTTCCAAGACAGGTGTACATATTTTACTATTATCTATTAAATACAGAAGTGTGCATAAATGTGTAAGGTTTACAAAACTTTTAAATTAAAATAATGAATGCGATGCACAGCTTTGGTTTATCGTATAAATAGGGTACATACTGCATTATTTTATATTTGGAAGATTCCTACTTTTTTGGTATATGTTTGTTGTTGCAAAAAACAGCACATTTAGGGTGTTATTTTCTTCAATTAAGAAGCATTCAATTGTCGAACTACAATAACCACTTTAAACATTATGTCCTTTGTAAGGTGACTAAATGCACAATCAGATGATATCAGTATTGTTCCACTGTTTTGAGTTGAGTTGCATGAGGAGGGAACTTTTCTAGTTGTAGAATTTTGTCAGTTACTTTTTCTATCTTTGCCTTATTTTATTTGTAGTTTACAAGATATGTAATTTTATCTTATATTATTGTAAGTAATATAAGACTAGTTTATTCTTGGGAAATTTTAATAATAATTGGATTATTTAAAAAACGGCCACTCTGATTTTCATATTTCGCATAATTATTTAATTTAATGTTTATACTGATGCTACATAGTTCTTATTTATCAAAAGATAACTAAACGACGCATAAGTATATGAGAAACTTTGTACAATGTACATAAATATACCGATTTGTTTTAAAGTCATTTAAAGAAAAAATGTAGAGTAGATTGAACGACCGTGTTCTCCTCCCTTCCAATTTTCTGCCAAAACTGTTTTCTCAAAAATAATTACTAGTTCTTTTATGGTAATATTAATACCTATATTATGTATAATTTCCGTGCATTTCTTTTATTATTCACGAACTCCTTCATTACTACACATGTTTAAGTATGCAGTATGTTACTGTTAAGTTCTTCGCTTGCAGCGCCTCTAACGGAATTTGTCCGTTATCAGAGAAACGAAGCATTTCGATTACCAGATTGTCGTTCTTTCTGGCAGCGTTGTTCATTTAGTCGAAGAATAATTATTCATTTGATTCACAAAGTGATTCGATTCATAGAAAGAATCGATTCATTTCGTTCAAAGAATCATGATTCATTTGATTCACTAATTGTAAGTGATTCGTTCATTTTGAACGAATCGTTCATTAACGACCCATCACTAGAGTGAAGGCAGTAGGTTTCTTTTGACGGTTTCAGAAAGATGCAGTAACAGTTAATATGTAATCTCTTTATATATTTTCCTATTTCCTGGGCGAAAAGGAGGGGCAGGAGCTGGTTGTATTGTTTGATTCAAACTTCGTAGCTATAATACTTAGCCATGTTGCGCATTAGGTTTTTACTTTTCCTTTGAAAATGTCATTATAGTTTGGTACCACTTTCTTCTTCAGCATTACGCATGAGGGGTTAGGTACTGTATTTTATCGTAATACTAGTGTAATGCCCGTTGAAATATCAACGGAAGAATTATAGATAGATTATTAATATTTTCATTTAAAATAAGTAATATCACACATTTACATATGAAATACGCATTTTTGTGTTTTGCCCCCCCCCCCCCTGTAAAATTTTCTGCCGACGCCCATGCGCCTATCCGTTGCCAAATCAGAATATGTATAACCATTTATCCGCACTCCAAGAGTTCGAGAATATCTTGTGACAAAGCCCCTTCCGAAGGATCCAATTGTCGGCAAATTCAAGCATTTGAAAAAATTTTTTGGGATTGTGCACGTATTCGAGCGCTCCACACTGGATTCTCGCCGGCGAGAAAATGTTTATCCCTCTTCCTCTCATTCCTTAAATCCGTTTATGTACCATTTCTCTCAGGAGGGGAGCGACTGGAAGAAAGGGGAAGAGGAGGAGGAGGGGGGCGGGAAAAGGGAGCGGGAAGTGGGAAAATGGAAAGGGAGAGAGGGGATTTCGATGACTCTAGGGCCGCGTTGAGTGCGAGTGACACGGGGATGAATGGAACGATATCTTTTCTCCAAAAGAACTAGAAATGGAGAGTGGCGGATGTATAAAAGATTTTTTTCGTGGAAAAAAGGGAAGGCGGAGTAGACACACGCGAGCGCTGCTGGTGAGCTGTGCGGATGCAAGGAGCAAAGGAAGTTATGGCGTGGAGGAGGAAAGTTGGAGGGGAGTATTTTTACGAGAGAGGGAGAAAGAGAGAGAGAGAGAGAGGGAGGGAGGTCCAAAGATACGTGGATTGGGAGTTAAATAGGAAGAAGCATTACCAAGATGGAAAGGTGGCCAAGAGTACTATGTCGCAAAGGAAAAAGCGTGGTACTAGTCACACCTTATGGAGAACTACGAGATAGGGAGTGAGTAGGAACCGTTCACGAATTTGACGCATGCAACGCCGTTTCATGGCGGGTTTTAGTATGGAGTTTTTTTTACTCTTTTTATATTCTCCCTAAAATTGAAGGTTTTTTTGGGGGAGGGGGGGTAGGAAAAATATAGCCCAATAAAGCGGTGTGTTTTTTTAAGAGACGTGGTTGAAATGAGGGTTGATGCTATAAAGTGATGGCAGAGGAATAAGGGAGGGGTTGCTAGACTGTTCGGCGAATGATATAAATATGGGACACGTAAAGAAATTGAGGTCAAGCTAGCGATTCATGGTGGCTCGCCCGGAGGAGTAAACGGAAAGGCTCGAAGCGAATGTGCTCGAGTTTTCTTTATCGCAGAGGTTTGGAATTATTTTCCAGTAGAGACCGAAGCTGAGGCATTAGACGGAAAGAAAAATAAATTTTACACTTATGAAATACTACTTCGCTCGCTGAAATTGAGTTATGCATGCAAATTCGACACGAATTAAAAATGCATTTTATTATAGTTAATCTTAAGAAACTCAAATAACTCCTAACATTACTTCGTGCTTTCTTTTTGGAAGGCGCTCATTCTAATAAGTTCGAACAGTTTGTAGATAACCAATGTAGCTAGAGACGATTTTTACACGGAACACTAATTCGTGAATAAAATAAAAAAGTTACATACTTTTTAAATTTCGATATTGACCCGAATTATATCATTCATTATATCTTATGCTATAAAAAATTATGGTCGTAATCGCAACGGATAAAATCAATGTAATGGTAACTTTTTCGGAGGATCACCTAATTTGAACATCGATAATGAGTGGCAGCCAACAGAGCTACTTTATATTCCTATGATGATGTGTAGTCTAGGCAAATATAATGCAAGAAGATGTTTATTGAATACTGGAGTCTTACATTTTTTGTAAGTAAAATCATTATATTCTACATTATAATGTTTATTAACGTAAATAACGTAATAGTGTTGAGCGGTCACACAATACTGGAAAGTGCCAATCTAAAGAGACTTTATGACTTTGTGTTACAGAATTTACATACAATGTCATTTAACGTAATATTTTATGATTTTTCTCGCAGTTTTTTCATCAATTCGCCAACACTCTCGGAAGTGGTTCATTGCCAACATAAAGGTTGGGAACCCCTGCTATAAACTCTTCGAGAGGACTTAGCGTGGCTTAATAAAATGGATCAAAGGCCTTCGCAGCATTGTGCCATAATGCAATCTTCTTTCCGTTTACATTGATGCTTAAATGGGCACTATGTTTTTTCGGCAGCATCAAATATGAAACATCAACACGGGAATTGGCCGGAAAGAAAACTACGTCAGCTTAGTATTATATTAAAAGAAAATATGGATGGTTTACTAGATTTTAAGCATTTTTACCTGAAATGTCCTTATTAAAATCGGTAAATGTGCTTAAAAACGTTAAATAAAATGTTAAAATCTTCTAGCAACAAGTTAAAAAATAATTATTTGTAGCTGCTGCTTTTCAGCACAGATAATTCACCGAATTGGTGGAGGAAAAAACATTCCTTCTCAGAAAATACATAGGCATAGTATTTCTTAAACAACTTGATGATATCACCAGCTGGTGTGCACATTTGTGCATGTGTGCTTATGGGAGTTTGTGCACTTTTGTATGCACATCCATTCATTTTATTCGTTTATTTAGGTCGAAACACCGTATCCTTGGTCCTGAACAGGTATGTTTTGACCATTAATTTGAAGTATGAGAGCATAAGTTTCAGAGTTCAGTCGACAGGGATTTCCCCTCCTCCCCCCCCTTCCTTCCTCTTTCTCCCTCCTTTCCCCATCCGAAGGTCTCCCTCGATCCCTGCCGTTATGCTCTCTTGAATTCATGGGCCGGCACATTGAATTTGGCACCCGCGGCCTCTCCTGCATTTCTTATTCGCGACCATTCCAGGAGCCGCCATTCCCCCCTCCCCCCTCCTCTTCGTACAAACATATATTTGTGTATACATGTTTTCTCCTTTACCTCCAACTCACCCTTCATTCCCTCCCCCCAAAACTCTTCCGACTCCAGTTCTATAGGTTCCATAAACCAGTCTCGTTGCCACGCAGTACGAGATGGTGTGGGGGGGGGGGGGGGGGGAGGGGGGGAGGAGGAGAAGAGAGTGAAAAAGGACGGTTGAGGGAAATAAGGGGAAAAGCGCTTTTGGAATGGATGTGGGTGTGGGAGAGATACGGTGTGGATATGAAGACAGGGGTGACCTTTTTTTTTGTGGAAAGGGATACGGATCCTTGCGACCTGTTTTATTTTTATTGGTTTTGCATTTTTAGTTTGTGGGATTTCCAAACGAATTACCGCGAAGAGTTTGAATTTATGTTATGTAAAATAGAATCACATTTGAGTTATTCAGTTATTCGAGACATTCGAAAGTGTTTGTCTTATTTCATTTGTGTAAATTTTAACGTTGGCTCTTTTCAGCAACTTTAGTGGCTTCGATTAAGAAATTCGTCGTTTCTTCTACCAAGTCATTCATAACCATATTTCCTTTACAAATTATCGTGGACGTCTTCTCTGATCTGCAACTTAGCTGCTCTGAGAAAACCTACTGCCATATTTTCGCTATTAACATTTCGAGAATAATCAATACCGTGTATCTTGCATTATTGGATTCATGTTGTTTCATAATTCTAGAATTTGAAGAGGAAATAAGCGATTTTCTCTATCCTTTAGTTAAGACAATGTTTTTATGTAACTGTAGAGAAAATAAAATAAAAAATACTGTATTACATTTATGTACTAAATATACGTAAGATACATTGCTACAATTAATTACCGTAGTATAGCAAAGTTTCAAAATATATAAATGAATTAAAATCTTTATGGAGTAAGTTGTTTTCTCATACTCTTGAATGTACAACTTTAACTGCAAGAAGCAATTTGAAATTTTATTTCATACATGAACATTATTTTTTGTTGATTTATTCTTCCAAATTTCCTGCCATATATGGAAGTATTATTGCAAAAATATACTGGAATTTTGTGATTTTAATTATTGAAATACTGTGCTTACCATTCTTTAAGCTCAACACAATACTTTCGTATTCTCTCGTGTATCTTGCTATGTAAACTCTTGCCGTTATCAGAATCCATAATAATCCCCAGAATATCTTTTAAAACATCTAAAATGCTTACAATATGCACTTAATTAAACGAATCCATCCATATTTCACAAATTTCCCTCTAAGGATTACATTGTCATTTTTTCTTTTTTCCCGCTTAATTGAGACATTCTTGAGAAATTCTGTTCTCTTACTTGCAAAAGCTCTCCGCCGAACTATGGAGGGGATATCGCCCTCATACGGCGAGGAAAAGAGAGAGGCGGTTTCGCTAGCCCTTCGTCCCTACAAGTTGCGGAAGGAGTGATGTGCAAAGGAGGTAGAAGGAGAAAGATAGATATGGGAGAGAAAGTTTTGCAAGGTGGAATGCGACGAGGAAACACGAATGTGGGAGAGGAGCGAAGAAAAGAGATAGAGGAGTGTAACAGATGCACGGTTATTGAAATAGTAGGACAATATAGGGCTGTTGCAAAAGGGAGTTGTTGGATATGAGACAAGCAAATATTTTGAAGGGTAAATATGTAAGAATCGAGGAGTTTTTATGGTAAAGTTAATCTTGATAAATATTGAAACCGTACATTTAAAATGTAACATAAGGAAAATATTGTAAAAGTTAATCCATTTTTAATTACAGGCACTCCCCGGGTTACGTAAGCCTCGACTTACGTAAACTCGCACTTACCTAAGCGGCCCCCTAAATTATGTACGAAAAAATTTGGTTATGCTTACGTTAGCGGTTTACGTAAGCGAGCGCGAACTAAATTTGTATGTATGTGCGCGGAGAAAGAACGCAAGGCGTTGGTTGTAATGCAAAATCCCCGCTATCCTACCCGGCCAATGGTGCCATTATAGCAAATTTTTAGCTATATCTAGCGACTTTGGGTTCGAATTGCGCCTGAAAAAATGGCCACAGCGACTACCTACTAATCTAGCGAATCGATGTAACAATCTACCTACTTCTAGCTACGGTCTATAATTGCGGCGTATATCTGCACTCATATGAATACAGTAATCTATATTATATTATACAAGACTTCATCATCATTCTGTGTAAACTTATGACGTCATAGTGATGTAACCCACTATTACTCTTATATAAAAGGCCAGTTTTGTAACGCTTCAGGAATGCAGAAATGGGACTATTTGTGCACTTCCAGATATATCGGCTTTATTCCTTCTGTGTGGGGGCAAGCATACAAATATACCTGTCAAGAGGGGAATCAGGCCAGTTTTTGAAGCGCCGTAGATACTCGCGGCGAGGGTATCGAACCTTTCCTCGGATCGAAGGCATCCCTCTCAGCAGAAGGTATGAGTTCAGGTCAATGAAGGCTGCCTCGATTTTATTTCAGAATAATCGATCAATATATGCATTTTTTGATGAATTATTCGTATTTCCTGTGAAAAACTACACCAAAATAGAATTTTATTTGCGTTTATTCGGTATTTTTTAAGAAAACCGAGCTCCAACTATATCAGATGAGCTTGAAATTTGGCACAGTTATACGTTCAACTTATTATTCGATTATTTATTTGTCTTAACCCTTAAGTACTAACGTGAATTAAAATAACTTAAGTACTAAGGTGGAGTCATATAGACTCTTTAATATATTTTGCCAATTTTTTTCCTAAATAGCAAAAAGATATATTTTTACTGTTTGTAATGTTTAGCTTGGGGTATTGGAAGACGAATTATAATAGCAAACAACTTTGGTTAGCGTTGATTAACATTTTATTTTCAAAAATACAAACATAAGATATAGACTTCATAAAAAATCTCACTTTTTTAAAATTACGCACTCGAGACATTTTTTTTTAACACTGTAGGCAAATTGCACGTCTACATGACGTGCAGAGATGAGGTGTCTTCCTCTTGAGTTTTGGAGGGCATATGGAACAGTAAACCCTCTTCTCCAGGAGCTCCTTCTCACCCCAATTTCCCCCTCCCGCTTTATAGAGGGAATGTTCAAAATCTCACACACTCTTATTCTGACGTCGGCGGAAATCCTAAAGTTATATGCTCTTTATTTATCTATATTATCCTCATTTTCAGAAATTATAGAGTTTGTATCATGGATGCTCTCAATTTCGGTATCTTCGTTCTCATTGTTTTCATCTTCAGTGCTGCAGTCATCTTTCCCTAATAATTTCAGCACATAATCCTCAAAATTTGGATGATTGACGTTTATAATCGAAGTTTCTGGTATGTTATTCATGGTTCGCGAATATATTATCACCAAAAAATGGAAAGAAAAGAAAATTTCACAACATCAAAAAAGTGACGTAAATACTAACGTGGGGTCAGTATGACTCCGCGCAAACTTCTGTACGTTCTTTCTCTCACGCGTATTGCATCACACTGATGATATTATGTAGTTTGGTTATAGTTTATCCCGCTAAAAGGTAAAGAGAGCAATAGAGCGTGAACATGAAATGAAAAAAAGTTATACGATGTAACATATCGCGTGGAGTCTATCTGACTCCAGGTTAGTACTTAAGGGTTAAAACCCCTTCTATTTTCGTCTTTATTAGTAAAATGGAGGATAAAAAAGAAATAGAAAGGCAATACATTAAACTATATCGCGAAATGATTAAATTGATTTTTTTTATTTTTAGATGAATATCACTAATACAGGGGCCCCTAGTAGATTACGTTGTTGTTACATGTCTGTGTGGTACTGTAGTTTCTCTCCCAATCCCTTCAGTCTTTTTCCAATCGTTGCCGCGGGTGCTTGATTTGCTTTTTTTTTCAGAGATCGCTTTTTCGAAATAGCTTTGCTTGCAGAATAAAATAACTTCGGGGCTGGAACCGGCTCGCCGGCCATAGTTTCCTCTGCTACACTTTACGTAGTAATTTCCGACTTACGCAAATTTCGAGGTACGTAGTGGGTGCCGGAACGCATTTCTTACGTAACCCGGTGAGTGCCTGTATTTCATTAAGTACAAAAGTTCATTATAATTTTATGAAAATTAACTGTCATAGCATCTTATTTTACGTTTGCTTAAACATGTACTAGTTGATATACTTACTTCAAGACTGAAACATTACTTTTTCGTCAAAGATGTTCTCGTTAGGTACTATGTTAGATTGAATTCTCCTCTCTCTTCAAACTCTATCTTCCTCTCATATTCTATAGATATAATACAGCATTCTGCGTGTCTCGTGTAATCCTAAGTCATTCTTAATTTTTGGAAAACGCTTGTAATTAGTCACTTATGTGTAACATTTGTTTACAAATATAGTGTATTAATTTTTTTAAATTGAATCCTTGATAGGAAATAAATATATAGCGGTTGAATGACAAATCAAATTAATTTGACCTCTCTAACCAGAGAAACTAATATTGTACGATGAGGTAAACTATAAAAAATAATTACATCGAAAGTATGACGGTTGAAGACGACGTCATGTAGGCTGATATAGGCTGCATGAATGTGTATTATTAATATAAAAGTTGAAGCGGGTTAGAAGTTTTGTCGATGTGAAGATGTCAGCATTAGATGGGGGAATAAAAGCTGAAAAATAACAGAGAAATGGGAGTTGTTTAAGCGAAATCTCTTGGTATATATGGCAGCGAAGAAAATACATAAAATTGTAGATAAATTCGAAGAAGTCGTTAGTTGGATAGACATGGAAGACGAATGTATAACTCCGCCTGGTGAGTTTGCCACAGAGAGGAAGTTACGTAATGCAATTGAGGAGAGTGTGGGAGAAGAGAGCGAGAGGAGGGATGAGAAATAGGCGGAAGTTATTCGAGAAGACAGAGGTGCGGGAAGATAAATGTAAAAAGGAAGCGAAGCGCAAAATTCAAGGAAAGGATTGAGGTGATAAAAAGAAAGGAGAAGAAATAAGTAATGGATAATATTAGAAATTCTATCGATAAAATAGTTTACGAAAGCGGAAAGAACAAGGAAAAAACTTGGATGAAGTTAATATGAACTACGAGAGTAATAATAACAAATGACTTAGAGAGCGGAAAAAATTACTGAAGTTAAAAAGGGATAAAGAGTAACCGGTGTATTTATTCACATTTGTGTGCATTAGTAAATGGGAAGAGGATGGAAAAGCGTTGTTGATGGGGCATAAACGAACGTTAAAGTCATGAATTGAAACGATGGAGAAAAGGAGGCAGATAAACGAGGGAGGAGGTCAAGAGAAGAGGAGATTAAGAGAGATTCCTGCGAACGAAGATGTAGAAGAGGGACATGGAAAAGGACCCGAGATAAATTCACGCGTAGAATAAAATGGAGATAAAAAGGGAGAAGTAGAGAGAGAGAGAGAGGGAGAGAGGAGAGAGAGAAAAAGAAAGATATTAGCGGAGAGAGAAGGAGAAAGGTTTCCAGGGATATTTATGAGTGCAATTCGCGTTGTTTGCGGTTCCCTCGGGTATTCCCTTACTTGGAGGGAAGAGTGAAGGGGTGACAGGTATAAGTGGAGCGGCAAAGAGAGAGAGAGAGATAGAGAGGGAGAGAAGTTGAGGGAGTGGGAGGAAAGTAAAGGAGGTGAAGTTTTGGAGAGGAGGGTTTGGCGGCATAACTGAGGAGAGGAAAACGCACGCCAATTGGGCGCGAGTGAGGCATAGATAGGGAGAGAGAGAGAGAAGGAAGGAAGGAAGGAAAGAGAGAGAGGGAGTCAGTCAAAAGAATTGGTATAAAAAGATTCCTCCGAATGACTTTTTGCAGACCTTCCTGGCGTTGAAGAGCGTGAGATGAAGAGGCGGAGAGGAGGGATATAGTGAGAGAGAGAGAGAAAGAGAGAGAGGAGTCTTCAGTCGCCTTAATGGTATGGCGGAGTTTATTTCGGAGTCGTTTTTGAGACCTGACTCTAAGGCACCGTAATAGCGTTAGGAAATGGCGTGGAGTGGAGGGGAGGGGAGGAGTGGTGGTTGAGGAGAAGTGAAAGGAGAAAAGGGGAGGCGGTAGTGGCGGTTGGAGATAGATTGAAGGGGATGTCGTCTTTTGTGACGCAGGCGTGAATAACGGGCGTGTAATCGATTCGACGAGGAGAACCGAATTGTGGTTTGAGGGGAAGTGGATTTTGGAAAAGGGGGGGGGGGAGGGACAACTCCATTTTAGTTTTGCGTTTTGCCCTTAAGGGCGACGAGAACTAAGAGAGAGAGATAAAAAGAGAGAGAATGGGAGAATGAGATAGGGATCGGAAATGGAGGTTCGGTAGAACATCTCATCTTAGAGGTTAAGGAAAAATTAAAATTAAAACAAATGAGATTTTATCTCTTCAGACGAAGTAGCTTTCGTCTTTGCAATGGTGCCCTAGAAATATATTTCCCTGACACCCTAAGGGACTCATTATTCCGAAACATTCCCAGGGACTCGTGCGTTTTTTTTTTTTAAATAATAAATATTCTGAATCAGGATTATGATCTCCAAAATTTTATAAAATTCCGATTTTATCTGGTTTATTTTCAATGCTTGAGGCTTTAAGAAGCCTACTATTGTTGTATTTTTGGAATATTTTTTAAAAATTTCGTCAATCTCTTGCCTTTCACCGTAATTGTTATCGCCTTCAGGGAATTGATGGTGACTCCAGCTTAGAAGAACCTTTTCTCCTAATAAAATTCAATTTCGCTGATTCAGGTTTCAAAGGAACTTTTTAATTTATGTTTTCTATAATGATGCTTTTTTATCTGCTTTGTAGCTAAGTACCAATGCGAAACTTATTATTAATATGAAGCTACTCTCAGCTTCAGGGCGAATATTTGTCATTTCCGTGCACTTCAAAAGCATTTTTAATTCCATTCGATAAAAAAAATGAATCTCATTATTTGTTGTGTTAGAATTAAAAAAACCTCAGAAAGTAATTATTGTATCACTGTTCTCTTTAATTTTAGGGGAAAATGCATTGCCTTCCATAAAAACATATCTACTTCGACCGTAAAATATCTAGGCTGCTCGCTCTATTAGGTTATGATTGTTAATTAATTTGAAATTACGGGGAAATATTAATAAAACTGTGATCGAAATTAAAAATTGTGCTTTTACCTAAGAAAAAAGCATTTTAATCGAGATTTTAATTATAATTGATTGACGTTCATGGATAGACGAAATACTGAATATGTAGGACAGAAAAATTAATATTTTCGCTCCGGCGATTTAAATTATTGGGCCAATTATCGCCTCAAAATTAACCTAGAAAGGCAACGATTGGTGGCAAAAAAAAGTTGGAAACTACATTCAACTAACACGCCCTCTTGAGCATTCCTAATCACCGTCGCGGATTCCTGTAGGTCACAGGCGTCGCAAGCGCCGGGAATGAACGGCGAGTAATTTATGCCCGCGAGTTAATGACGCGGATATCATCAGGATTCCCGTCGCCAGGAGGATGGTTGAGGTCAGTGTGCAGGAGGGGGGGGGTGGGGGGGGGGGGGGGGGGGGGAATGGCCAAAGAGCCGAAAAGTAATTCATGAAAACGGAAGGGAAATGGTTTATTTTTTATACTATATTATATTTTAAAAGTAAAATGCATAATTTGGATTAATGAAGGAAATAAATAAATTTGAGAAAGGATAGATGTTAGTACGGCGAGCTAAAGCTTAGTTTTAGCTGTTGTTCGATGACTTGTATTACGTCAGTTTTAATGAATGTTTACTTATGTTAAATTTCAAGATTGATCGAATGTAGTAATTATATTTTAAGTAATTTTTTGTAAAAAAATAAATTAAATTTTAACCTATATTAGTATTTTTATTCTTAAAAGTTGATGAAGTCTAAGTATTTAAAGCTATTTCAATAACTGCAATGTCCTATTTCGTGAACATTTATAATAAATAATTTAAGAAATTATGTTGCTGACCGTAGGTAATGAATTTGTTCTACATTATACCAATACAATCACCAAGTTGTTTAAATATTATTCAATTTGTAGCTACGAGTTATCAAATACCATACTTTTCTCATAATATAATTAAAAGCAATATTTTTAGTATGAATAACATGATAGTGTACGAAAAGCATTGGAAACATCCAAATAGAAAACAATTTATATTCATATTTACGGATCAGTATTTTAAATTTCTGTTTTCCAGTGCTAATAATGCATTCGTAATTAATATTACCGCTTTAATTCGAGTTTGAAGGTGAGAAAGATACGACGTGTTACAATAAAGTTCTCGGAATGTCCGCACAGATGTCTCGTCGAGTAATGAGCGAAAAATAGCCAGCCAGCGACATGTGGCCACATGTCTGTGCTTGCGTCTGGTATGGTGGTAAATGAAGTAAGGCAGTATTAAGTAAGCAGTGTCAGTGTTTATAGAAGCGTGTGTTTTGGCCCGACGGAAAAATGAGTGATCGGTTGTTGGAGCATTAACATCAAGTTTTGTGCAAAGTTAGGCAAAAGCGCGAGTCAAACTCGGCTAGTGCTAATGCAATATAAAAACGTCGAGTGTCTATAAGTGTCATAAACGATTTAAAGAGGGTCGGGAAGACGTAAAAGGCGATGAAACAATTGGACGTCCGAAAACTCACCGGAGAGATGAAAATGTGGAAAGGGCGGAAATTGGTTCATTCAGACAGAAAATTGAATGTGCGAATGATGGTAGAAGAACTGAAGTTAGACAGAGAAACTGTGAGGACGATTTTGACTCGTACGCCAGTCAGCATAAAAACAAAATTACTTCTGATTCAAAGTAAAAATATTTCCAATATCAATAATGTTTTGACTTAGAAATAGAGCTATGTAATTAAAAATAGATTTTATATGGGAATTGAACTGCTCACAGGTACGTTCTTTGAGAAATATGGCCTAGGCAGTGTGATGATATAATTATTTTAAAAATTACCATCTGAACCAGAGGAATTATTGCTTGGTTTCCGAATGTTTTCAGTTTTTCTAATAATCTTCCCTCTTAAACCATATTTAAAATATCGACCAGTAAAGTTGCTCTCTCTCTCTCCTTCATTGATAGAAAACCTTCTCCCATAAGGTTTACCGCTCACTCTTTCTTTCGAAACGTCGAACTTCCACCCACCCTCACTTGAGTACGTCATCATTTCTCTCCTCCCCCTCATCTTCACCCTCTGAATCCTTTATCCGCTCGCCCTTTGCGTCACTTTCTCTTCAGGCCTACCTCCATCATCAACGAAATCCCTAGCCTCACCTTCCGCCCTCATCCCCCGTTGCCCCTTTTCGTCCTCTACCACACGCACGTCCAAGGTATTCCAGAAAAAAAAAGCGAGCGTCCCTCAAGAATTGTCTCGGACAAAAAGCCTCCATCATCTCTCTCTGTAACCGTCTCCCTCTTCCTCTCTCACGCTTCCTCCCTATTCCCTTCTCTCTCTCTCGCCTCCCTCCCTCCTTCCTTCGTCCGCACCCTTCCTGCTCATTATCCTCATCATCCCACTCTCCTCTTTACTCCCTCTCTCTCTCTCACACACACACACACATCTCTATGAGGGCGAAATAGCCCCGCCGGCCAACTCCTCCGACAGGAGTCATCCCACACGCTCACGTCATCCTTTACGCCCACCAAATCTTCATTTCACCTTTTAAGAAAAAAGTCCTTAACCGTACAAAGCGAATATTTAGGTACAATACAAACAGTAAAAGTTAAAAAGTGGACAATGGAAGAAAAAAAGAAAAAAAAGGAAGGTACACTTACAGAACAAGCGTGAAATGGTGGATTACGGGGTATAACTCCTCGCCAGTGTAAACCTGTAAGTGTACCTTCCTTTTTTTTCTTTCTTTTTTCCTTCCATTGTCCACTTTTTAATTTTTACCGTTTGTATTGTCTCTAAATATTCGCTTTGTACGGAGAAGGAGTTTTTTTCTTAATTTTGAAACATCCATCTCGCCGTAGTCTCCAAACCTTTTTAATTATTCCACCTTTCGCTCTCCCTCCCTCCTTCCCCCTCCCTCCCTCTCTCTCCCTCTCTCTCCCTCTCTCTCTCTCCATCTTTCTACTTCACGGTTTTTCGCTCTCTCATTCGCTCCCTCTGTCAAAATCTCCCCAACCCTTGCCATTCTCCAAACTTTTGGATTCCCTCAATTTTCCTACCCTTCATATTCCACCTCCCGACGTTTCGCGAACTCCTTCATCCATTTTCTCTCTCTAACTCACGCATTGGAATAATTTTTCGAGCCTTTTTTCTCGCCATTGCTTCGCTCTCCAACCCCTTTAGCTTACCCAACGGTCTCGCTTCTAATTTTGGCGTTTAAAAATGCGCGTGAGCTGTATCTAACGTGTCGACCGTAACTCTTGAGATTTTATAATGAATAGTAAAACACCATCGGGGTTAATGCTTGGTTTGTATTCTCTGATTCGTATATTTGAAAATTTATATTTGCTTACCTAGAAGCTTTTAAACACGGTATAATCGAAATAATTTCGGGATAAAATGCGTAGTTTAGGTAATTTTTACAGCAACTTCAGTAAATTATAAAACCACGGACGTTACGCCGTCGCTTAAAAAACCTGCTTTGAATAATAATTTCAGACAAATTTTTAATTAAAATTCATTTCAAGTGATATTACTCGGTCCCTTTTATTTAAGATATCCTTCCACAGAAGACTTATTATTTATGCCTTACACGATCCCGTCAAACGAAGCCGGAATTTATAAATTCACTTCTTTTTATCTGCCTCCTGATCCTGGGCCAAGTTTTACTGCAAAATATTATCCAGTATTTTACGTTAGGAACGACGCTAAACTTATTTGCTCCTTTAAGGTCCTAATTCAGCCCTACTTAACGCTCTCCACTATCTCACCCCAGCTACTCGCTTCTGCCTCTCCTCCTCCTCCTTGAGTTATACTTGCCGCCTTTAAACATAAAGGCCCTTCTCACTGTTAGAACCCGCGCTTCCCTTATTGCACTCCTAATACCCGTAAATTGTGTGTCCACACCGCTTTATCCTTAACCCCGCTAACTCCTTCCCAATTCTCCTTACCATAATCTCCTCTCTCTCTCTGCTGTTAATGCGAAAGGTGGAAATAGCGGCGAGCAAGGGCGGGAATTTTCATCAGTCAGCGGTTGTTCATGAGCCTGAAAATAAGTTTCCTCCTTCCGCCAACAATGAGACTGCTTTTAAAATAACGAATGGCGCAGCCATGTTGCTATATGTCGCAGTTCGGGGGGGAAGTGTAGGACTACCAAGGATTGAGACGGTCTATTTGGGAGGAAGGAATATTCTGAACGAATTGCAAAAAAAAAAAAAAAAACTGCGGATGAAAAATGTATCCCGTTAAAGCGCCTTCGAATATTCAAATCCCGTTAAAACCGCGTCCTCTACTTCTGCTCATTAAAGTTCAAGAGGCGCTTAACTCTATCGCCATTGCGCAAAGTTACATCTTCAATCATGCATGGACAATCCGCTGCGGTGAGAAATTCTCGATTCCCACAAAAATAGCGAAACCCAGAAAACCCTACCATTGCAGTAATCCCTAACTGCAATCCTCAAATTTCCTTCCTCCTCTCTCTCTCTCTTCCGCTTCTCTCTCTCTTTCCTTTTCCTTTCACCATCTCACCCAATCTCTCATTCCCGTCATTCCTCACCCCCAAAAGTCCTAGGATATATTATCCACCTCCTCTTCCACTATCTCTCTCTCTCTCCTCCCTTCCACCCACCCCCCACCCACTTCCTCCCCATCTCCTCCCCTCCTCCCATTCCCCATAAAACCCTCTGTCCCACAGGCACCAACATTCATCTCTCTACCGCTAGCGCGAGTTGCTTAAAAAAGAAAGTGAAAATGAAACGGACCGACTTCCCTTATTCTGCGGCACATTTCTCTCTCTCTCTTTCTCCCTCACTTCTTTTCTAATTTCCTTCCCTCATTCTCTTTCCTTCTGTACCTCGTAGACACCCTGCGGGGAATCCCTTATTTTTTTCCCGAACGTTGCTTTCCCTGAAACTTTACCCATAGTCTAAGGCTACGGATCCGCTCTATAGCTAAACCCCAGGACTCCTCTCCTACGCATCTTTCTCTCATTTATTCTCTTCTCCATTTCTCTCTCTCTCGTCATGTCTTTCTCCATCCAATATCTCTTCTATCTGGTCGATGAGAGAGAGTAACGGTCTCCTCTTTATCTACTTCCTTCTTCTCTTCTCTCTTTCTAAAATATAAATGTAAGAAGGGACTATGTAATCTCAATTTCGCCCGAAATAAAGTCGTTTGTCTGTCTGTCTGTCTCTCTTTCTCTCCATCTTTCTTTGTCATTCCCTTGCAAAACCTTAGGTATCGCAGTCTGCAAGGTTTGTCCCAGAAAAAGTCGGTGAAGATAGGAGAATGAATGAATTCATCTCTGAAGGAATTATTTGTGGAATCCGAATGTCTTAAAGGGGTATTTTGAGCCGAGTTCGAGATGAAATGTAGGAAGTTTTCGTTCTCTTTTTTTCGCGTACTCCAATGGATTTTTTTTCTCACGAAGAGTGCTTTTCATCGCTCCCTTTCCGCATCCCCTGCTCGTTGTTCAGAGTGTCTAGACCAGGGTTGGCAAATGATTTTTGAGTCGCGTGCCAAGAAAGTAATGTGAATCATCAGGATTTTTGTCCAGTGCCGCCAGTTTACTCCTCTAAGAAACTTCATATTTTATACAGAAAATACAAGCTTACGCGTGCCCAGTAAAATCGCTTGCGTGCCATTTCCGAGACGCGTGCCACGTATATGCCATCCCTGATCTAGACTCTAGACGTTTTTCAGTCAGTTGATTTTTTCGATTCTGAAGCTATTACCTATCCTCAGATATTGTTCCGATATTATTCAAAGTTTCTTCTATCTTACTTAGTTATCGGATGAAATGTATTATTTATTGGTTTGCAAGCCTTAGTATCTTTTGAATGTTACGAAAAAGATCGAAATTAACAAGATATGGATAGAATATAGTTTTAGAACTACATATATATAAAATAAACGTAAGATTTTGATGATGAAATTGATAGAGGTCTCGAGATATTATAATTTAGCTTTTCATTGGATTTATATATTCTGCTTTGGGATAACATGTATAATGTACATCCGAAAGGGACCAGAAATATATATAATATATTTATTTTTAAAAAGTCGATCCTTACATTTATATTTATTTCCATAAATAATGTCATATAACAGATCTACGTATAAATCCAGAGCGATGTGAATTGTACCACTTCCAGATGTGGAACTGTCTTTAAACACATAAAGTCGATTAATGAAATCACCAAAGTCAATATTTATATTTTCTTGGTTAATATTCGCTTTATTTCTTTCAAAATTGAAAACTCTAGTGTTATGGATGAATGTGGAATTTATTTTTAAAAACCTTTTTGAAACCTAATGGGATTTAACGTTTCCTTTAAATTATGAGTGGTGTTGTCATCTATTCAACCCTTTTAACCTTCGCTTTTGAAATTTATGGTTACAAAGTGCAGAGGCCTCATAAGTGCAATTAACTCCTGGCGGTTATAAATGACCTCCGCTACAAAAAAATTCAATAATTTAAAGCATTACTATAAGCGGCTTGGTTTTTTATTCGAGACGATGAACATCCCTGCGTGGACCTGAAAGTAACAATCCCATTCTCTTCGACCACCCCTCTGTCCACACACACACATACACACAAAGGTGGCAACAAGTTGTTGGAGGGAGCCCAGTGAACACTTACCTACCTAGGCTGGGCTCCCTCCAACACCTTGTTGCCACCTTTATTATTACCTTTCCTTTTATTTAAGCATTCACGCACACACACACACATACACACACACGCACGCACGCGTGCGTGCGTGTGTGTGTATAATATGAGCACGCCCATATTTATTTATTTTTTAAAGGTGCATGATTTCTCCTACGCTTCGCTGCATAAAAAAAACACATGTCTAAATACAAAATCCATTCCCTTGAAAATTGATATTATTGAAATAAAAAAAGTAGAACGAATTAAAATTTCTGGTGGAATTCCGTTTCTCTCTCTCTCTCTCTCTCTCTCTCTTTCTCCACTTCAAACTGTAACAATCCTTGATTTCGTCTCGCCTTCTCTATCTCATTTCATCCCTCCACGCCTCACACCCTGCCTTTCCATTCCCACCCTTTAAAACACGAATAGACCCTTCACAGCAGAAATATCTCTCTTTTCTAGAGAAAAATGAAGCAACCATCCTCTCCAAACCTCTCCCGTTCCAGGCGTTTAAAAATATGAACTCTTTTCCTTTTCAAGTCTTCCGCCACTTCAATTATTCCCCGCGGACTGCCTTTGCTCCGTTTAACCCCCTTGCATCATATTTCCTAGCTTTTTTTTCTCTAGTGGCCAGCAAGTAAAATACACGTATACTATGTCCGCATAAATATGCATATTTCCACGTAAAAAAAGACTTCATAAAGATGACCTTGAAATCTAAAAACCGCATGTGGAAAAGAGAAAAGTCCTTGGAACAATCTCTTTTTATTTTGCCCGTCCGTCCGTGTGCAGGTTTTTCGTCCGTTCTTGCACAATATTTGAAACAACGGTAACAGCCGAGTAACTAACATTTTCAGTAGAGATTTGTTTAGTATGAGAAATGAAATGTATTTATTTTGGGGCCCGTCTATCTGACTGTTTCTCTTTTAGCAGGATTTTAATAAACACTTTATGATCCATTTTTAAGGGTCCGTTACCATGGTAATGATTTCGTTTGTATTAACCTTGCTACAATAATAAGAGTGAGGGTAAAGATGTTAAATTTATTTTCGAAAAGGAACAAAAGTTCATATTACAACTGCTAACTTCGGTGAAATATCATAAAAGTAATATAAAAGGCAGTGGCACTTTGTCCCTTTGTCATGTAATGCTTTTGAAGCTTAATATCTCGCAATTGACTGAACCGGATTTGATGAATTTTCAGAATAGCATTATGATATAATAACAAAATGTTTTAATGTATTGAACTCTAGATCAAAGACTCAGGTTCGACTCCAGGGGATAATTTTGATTTCCAGTAAGTTAACACGTAAAATCGGCCTTACGACATGCAGGCTTTCATTATTTTTTAGATTAAAATTAGAAATATTTTGCCTAAAATCTTCGGATATGAGCCATTTTGAAGAGAAAATTATAAAGTTTCTTATTCTGTTCATCTTTTTCCACTTACATTTCGAAATTTCTCAATGCAAACGTTTAATTCACACAGTTTGAGGAAAACTTGCCATTTTAACGGGATGTTCTCTTACATACCAATTCCATTGTTAGACCTCTATATCATATTGTTAATTCAATCCTTATGGGTATAAACGTGCTTTGAATGCTTTTAATGCGAGAGAGAGGGAGCGGAGAGGTAGAGTGAGGAGCGAGAGGGAGGTGGAGAGAGGGCGTGAGAGGGATGGAGGGAAAGAGAGGCAACTATTTTAAGTTTAGCTAAAGATAGCCCGTCAACACCAGAATATTCATTAGAAATGTTGTATATGACAAAATATTTCACATGCAAAATTGTGATATTAATTATTTTTAAATGAAAATAATAATAATCTATCTATAATTATTCCGTTGATATTTCAACGGGCATTACACTAGTGTTTTTATAAAATTGATTGATTTTGGGTTTTTACCTTTTGGAGAGAGAGAGTGGAATATTCCAAAAGTGTACCTGAACATTCGAGTAAAAGCGCTTCTGGTATCTGCTTCAGCGGTTCTTTTCAACTTGTACCCTTCATTCCTTAGCTTGCTTATAAGGTCACCGCAATACACTCGCTCCCCCTTTTTCTCTCCCCTCATTCTCCCTCTGTTTATCTATCTCCCTCTTGTCTTTTGCCTTCCCTCTCTCAAAACTCCTCCCTCATTTACTCCCTTCCCTCCTTACTCCTCCTCCCTTCTCCTTTATTTCCCCTCCTACTTTCTCTCCTCTATTCTCTTTATCCTCCTCTTCATTCGTTTCGTCCCTTTCTCTTGATACGCACTCCAAGCACGTTCTGGTCCTCTGGCCTTAGGACGCTCTTGAAGACGCTCCAACTTTGACAACAAGCTCTCATCCCATTGCCCTGCCCTTCTCTCCCCTTTCGGTTTTCCTCCCTCCCTCCCTCTATCTCTCTCTCTCTCTATCTCTCCCTCTCTCTATCTCTCTCTCTCTATCTCTCTCTCTATCTCTCTCTCTATCTCTCTCTCTCTCACTCTCCCTCTCTCTCTCTCTCCCTCTCTCTATCTCTCCCTCTCTCTCCCTCTCTTCCTATCTCTCTCCCTATCTCTCTCCCTCTCTCTCTCCCTCTCTCTCTCCCTCTCTCTCTCTCCCTCTCTCTCCCCCTCTCTCTCTCTCCCTCTCTCCCCCTCTCTCTCTCTCCATCTCTCTCCCTCCCCATCTCTCTCCCTCTCTCTCCCCCTCTCTCTCTCCCTCTCTCTCTCCCCCTCTCTCCCCCTCTCTCTCTCTCCATCTCTCTCCCTCTCCATCTCTCTCCCTCTCTCTCTCCCTCCTCTCTCCATCCCTCTCTCACCCACTCTCTCTCTCTCCCTCCCTCTCCCTCTCTCTCACACACACTATTCCGCCTAATTCCTTCGCATATCGCTACCTCATCCACTCTTCTGTTTCGTCATTCGAATTACTTTTCCCTTTCCCGATAATCCTTTTGAAATCCCGAATAATTCCCTGAGTCGCATTCTAGGTGGGTACTCACGTTCCCGAAATTGTTTTACGGACTTAAAAATTTCATTATTGGGGTCCTTTAATTTATTTTTGTTTATCTCTCTCTGTGTCTCTTTTATACATCTCTAGTTTCCTCTTTAGTACGCTCTACATAAATTATAACTTTTTAATGTAGTATCCTATATCATAAAAGACAGAAGAAAGGTAGAATGTCTTTTTTTATACGACGTTCCACGTCGTAAATTATACATTTCAATACAGTCAATTTTACTTTTCGTTATTTATTACATATATTGAAATTTATACGAATAATGTGCTTCAAATATTGAATGGTGTAGGATATATAGATCAGAATTTTAATAAATCACAAACCGAACAAACGTAATGAAGGAGAAAATAAAACATTTATTCTAGCAGACAAAGTGTACTTTATCGCTAAAAAACATAATCACTGAGCTGGACGAAGATCATTTAACAAGCTGCTTGCCGGAAAGCTTAGTGTATACTGACAATCGTGTCTTGGGAGAAAGACGAAATCCCTGCGCGTATAACGATGAAATAGACAGGAGGAAAGGCAGCCAATCCACAAATATCACATGATATTGGTTAGCGTGGGTCTGAGTTCTCAAAGTAGGTATAAATGTTCCACACAGAGTTAAGAAACTCTGGCTTAAGTAAAAGGAAGGACAAAGTCAGACAAATTCTCAAAAAAGGAGGACATGGAAGGACAAAAGATCTAGGAAGAAGAACGTTTGAAAAAGGACTCTCTGTTCACCGTACACTATTATTTCATATGCCTGCTTCAAAGTATTGTTTCATATAATAGTCATTGATTGAATTTTTCTATAACTTCAATTCTTTAAAACTTTTATTCTCAATGGAAAATATAGGAGCGAATGTGAAATAATTGTCGTAGCATAAAAAAGGATGAATCAATCGATGTTTAATTCGTATTCACGACGTATTTAATCTTACTTATTGTTGAAATAAAATATTTTTAACTCGAACCCTGGCACATATTTTATCGAATGACGGGCCCACGTGAAAAAGATGAGGTTATAGCAAAGTTCATAATAATTGAGTCTCGATCTACCTCGAGGAGCGCTATCATTTTTTCCAAAAGAAATATCGCCGCGTATTACATGAAAAGGGAGAAAAATGGAACTCGCGAACCAACTCGAGCTTCGATACAACAGTCGCGGGAGAAAATAAAGAAAAACAGCGAGTGGCATATTTAACGTATTTTAAAGTATAGTTCCGAATTGAATCGAAAATAATCCACGTTTTACAACGCTCCCAAAGGCGGATATATATATATAAAGGAAGGCGTATTTAGAAAAAAAGAACGCTCTCGCTCTTTTATATCGTCCAATTACCGGCGCTGAGCAATGAAAAAAAAAGAAGAGCTATGCGGCGAGGAGGAGTGGGAGGGAGAAGGGGATAAAAAAAGGGAGGAGGAAGGAGAAGAAGGAGAGATGGGAAGAGGAGACAGGTGTAGCAGCAAGAGGGAGAGGCGGGAGATCCGCCCGCCGAAGCGAGGATGCAGGCCGGAGGCGGCGGAAGTAACCAGGACATTAAAACGGCGCCCTCTAGAGAGAAAATGCAAGGGCGAGAGAGAGAGAGGAAGGCGTCAAGGATGTGAAAGAGAGAGAGAGAAGCTTCAAAAAGGAAAGCACGTATCCCTGCACCAAGAGGAGAAATGAGAGAGAGGGTGAGAAAAGGCTTTCCTCTTCCTCTCTCTTTACTTGCCTTCACCTTTAACCCTTTCCCAACCCATCCCATTACATGCTATTCCGATTCTCGGTCATTGATTATTACTGCATCATCCGACGAGTCTGCATCTGCTACTCCTGTTTTTGTCTCACACCTGCTCCAGACTCGAGAGTGAGTGAGAGAACAGAGGAAAGGGGAGGAGGGGGATAAGGAAAAGAGGGGGAGAGAGGAATGGAGGGGAGGGAAGGAAGGCGAAGAGTCGGAGGATGGATATAAAAGCATATCCCCGAGCGACGTTAGTGCGGATTCGCGCCGTGGTATAGGTATCTCTTTTATTCGAGAGCTCTGAGACAAATACGCTTCCGTGTAAGCGAAACAAATTCCAAACACCCTTTCACCTCTTCCTCTCTCTCTCTCTCCCTCTCTCCTCTCCCTCCCTGCTTTCTTCTCCTCCTCCTCCTTTCCGGCTCATCCGTGTAGCGTCACGCGGCCTCGTTGCAAATTCATGCTCGTAATTTCGGGTCGATTTTAACGGGAACTTTTTCAGGGAAGAGGAAACGCCCGCTTGCTTCAACAAGGAAATTTCCTAATTTGTATTGCTTGTTCCGCGTCTCGTGGTTGTCTTTTGTTTTCCGATAGTTTCTTTTTTCTGCGGCGTTGTTTTCGTTGGTTCGCCGTTTTTCTTTGTTCGTTTTTGGCGGTTGCGCAGATTTTTCGACCGATTCTCTTTTAAGGTTTAATTTTGCGAGGGTGGTTTTTTCGCGTAAGAAAGTTTCTTGCTGAACAAGGTTCTAGTTTCACTGATATATACACAATAATGAATATTCGTGATATCGCATCAGAACTTATACGTTGTTCGTAATATAGAAATTCCCGATTTAATTTTTTTTTTCTAAACGCTGTAAAATTTGATTAAAAAATCAAAAATTCGAAAACAATGTTTCGTACTTTAACCCAGCTTACACTGTATCAGACAAGAACAAAATGTGGCGTGAAAGAAAATAAATGGTGGAGTTTAGATAAATGTAGGCCAAAGCCATTTCGACTTTATTTAACAAATATATTTAAATTATAAGTTCCCATGGCAAAAAATTGTAACATAGATATTCTAATCACCGAAGCATAATATAATTAGACTAATCATAATATGACATCACACTTTTTAATTATTTTATAGTGGTAACAATTATATTTGTTGCGTTTTCATTAGTTTTCTTTTATAGTAAACTCGGTCTTTTTACAGTGAATTTAAAAGTTGTGTAGTCAAAGTATACTAGACGACACTATCCTTTCCGTTAATTTTTTTATAAAGGTAATGAATATCTTTCAATCTGTAAGGAATGCACGAAATAAGCATCTTTTATCTGCTGAAAAGTATACTGAATACTTCAATAAAAACACGGTTTAATAAAAAGCCGTCTTCGTAATGAAAACTGTACATTCCGCTACCATTTTGTACGATTAAATCGCCATGAGAAACGGCGTAAAATTCTTGCTGGACTTTTTTATTTACCGACCGCTACGTTCAAAGTTTACTGTCTTCATATTCTTTGTACTTTAAATGGTCGTTCACTTGAGAATATAATAAAAATCGGCCCTTACCTATATGTACAAGCTTTTCTACCTTTCAACCATTCCTTTCCAGAATTATGTTTGAGAGAGCAGTAACACTAACAGTGGTATTTTTTATACTTTAGTACTTCCTTTCTAGGGGCGATTCGAACAATACGTGTTCTATAAGTCGCGTAACAGCTTTGCCGAGATTATCCGCGTCCATAAGTTCCTAGTTTTACAGCCGAACGTTCAGTTTTTATACAAAGTGCATATTTGATTTTTTTAAATATTACGAATATAATCAACGACCGAGTATATTATCATGACAAAAATGTTTATTATTTTCTGCACAAATTGTATGAAAATGGTTCGTAAAAGAGTTAAGAGCTACAAGCAAAAATTTTTTGCTCGATCGAACCCGTTTCTGGGAAAATTGCCTTCGTTTTAAATTTACTGCAGAACAAGACCCCGTGGAAACCTTTTTGAATCTATTTATACATCGCCAGTAAAAATGCATGTTTAAAAAACTGTAATACACATTGCATCGAGTTAAAAGTAAGAGAGTGTTAACGTGTATTTTAATGTTTTTCATCAGATCAGTGTCTCATAGCAGTACTAATTAAACACAACGGAATGCATATTTTCATAAAATTAAATTGAGTTCACGCTCGTAAAACTGATTTTGTAAGCATATATACATAATTTTAAATACCGTAGTATTAGCCCGAATATAAGGCGACCCCGAATATAAAGCGACTCCTTATTTTCGCAATGAGAAAATCCAGAAAAAGGTTTTGGCCAATCTATCGGAGCATAGAGCATTCATTCGTCCACGGCTACCGTTGAAGTGAGCGAAATTGGAAACTTGGCGACATTGCGTCGTAGCCTAAGCGAAATAACCGGAATACGGGCGGAATTCTGCAAGTCTCAGCCATACGACCTCTAGAAACGTATTTTAGTGTTATGGACAAAGTATCTAAAAATTTCCTGTATACTACTTTGTTATGTTTGTATAAAATTTTTGAAACATACAAATGTATACATTGTGACAGAATCAGTTTATTCGTTCAGGAACCCATATGTACGATTTTTATGTGATCGCTGTGCTGTTTAAGGAAAACTGTCGCGCTGAGATACAATCGTCAGGCAGTCGGTCGGAAAAACATAAAATGTAATCAAAGCATCTGTTTCACGAGAAATGAAGATCAGTCGGGCGTATTTGGGATACAGAACACTTTCTAGGGAATATTTCTATTCTACAGAGGTGTGTATGGTATACATTTTCAAGAGAACTGGGGGCTTTGAATGCGTAAGAGTTCTTTGTAACTTCTTCTTACTTAAGGACTCGGATATAAGGCGACCCCCCCACTTTCCTGAAAGACAATTTTTTGAAAAAAACCTCGCCTTATATTCGGGTTAATGCGGTAATTGCATTTTGGGCTTAATTTTGCTTGTTACGAAACCATGTTTGTCCAATTGGAATAATTTTAATAAAATTATCGATCATTCAATAGGTACATATATATTGTGGAGTAATTTGTCCCTCATTAAAGTATGGGCCGTCATCGTTTCTAACCTGTTCGTAGCCAAGTCCGTGTTTATAAGTTGACCCTGGATCACCAAATTCTCCTCTTCTCCGAAAACTTAATACGTTGAGATGATTTACTATTTTTTTCTTGTTCTTTAGTTTCTCACGTTGTATGTGAAATAGCTGTACACTAGTTATTCTTGACAGAATAATATGAATCATAAGCTTAAGAAAGATTCGTGTTTCGCTCAAAGCGCGAAATAATTTTTTCATAATTTCGTAAGATTACGAGACGGCGGAATGATTTCTTTTTGAAAATGTGACATTTTCAAGGCTTCTTAAGACTTAAGACCCGAGTGGTCCATCGTTACGTAAGAAAAGAGAATATTTTAAGAGCAATTTAATTCGTTTTCAAAAAATCTGGAACGCCATGCAGGTACCTAGGGATTTTTTCGTGTGGCCATTGAGAAAGTGGGTCTCTTTGAAAGAGACTCTGCACAACCTCATTTCCAAGGACAAATCAAGTTAAAGAAAATCTCATTTCATTCAAATGATACGAAGTAGACCTTTTTGCCATCACCGTGACCCGCTGGGCTTGTAAATGAGTCCTCGTAATGAATAGACGAGTAATTGAATTTCTAACTCGGATTTCTCCCTCTAAATCCTCATTTGAAACTAGAGTAAAATGTGAAAAATTAAATGGTAATTAAGGTTTATATATATATATATATATATATATATATGCAACAACTTCTTTTTTCACTCAATAGATGGCGTTACTAACTATGAAATCTTTTAAATTTTCATAGTCATATCTAAGGAGCCTTCAAAGCAGTACAAATTATATTATAAGCTCACTAAATATATTAATTTTTACTTTGTTACCTTTAAAGATTCTCATAGGGCTAGAATAAACTTACATACGTAAGTTATATTTCGTAAAAGTGATAAAATTATCACGATTTATGACTTATGGGAAAAGAAACAGTGGAACGATTAATATATTTTTCACTGTACTGTACATATGAGAATGAAGCAGAATATGTAAAGATTAGTACTGCTCTAATAGTGGGGAAATACATCAGTAATTGAATGCATTGGAATGAGTGGTTTTGAAGAATGCCTAACTTACGCTACGAACGTAACATGTCTAAGAGCGGCAGTCGTTCTTGACGGTGGGAAAACATTCACTGGTGTGGAGCATTTTAATATTTAAGGGAAAATAGAAACATCTGCAAATGAAGGAAAAAAGGAGTAGAATTTTTTATTGTGATTTCTCAAGCGATTCGAAGAAGAAACTGAAGTGGAAGGTTAAAGATCAGGAAATACAAAAAAATGCAGCGTTGCATTTGAAGGGCGATTATTGTGACTTCGATGACGTGTCAGCACGATCCCCTATCTCTGTAGGAGGTTAAATATTGTAGTTAACTAGAGGTCTACCAAATTCGATTTGTATATAACTTGAAAGGAGCTTGCGATCTTGTATAGAAGGCCTCTTTTTACTGAGAAATGCGATTGAAAAGTAAATTTTATTGCCTTTATCCTTCGGCTGGCAGTTAATTTTGCAAACGCTGCTGAACATAAAAAATAAGGCATGTGTTAAGACAAAATGTAAAAGTGGTTGAATTGCATTTACTAAGTTGGACAGTTAACTATATCCATAATATAATACGATTTAAAGTCGTAACTTTTCGTTATCAATATCGACATTTTTAATAATATATAAACATTTTACCAGAAGTTGAAACGAAATTAATTGTTCAAATTACTTTATTTATTTCTGAATTGAATTTACACGTGATTATTTAATCTTATTTAACTTTCAAGTTTTTTAACATTAATTTAAACCTTTCTAAAATGTCTTTATAAATTATTTTTAACATTTCACATTAATTTGAAGTTGCGGAATCCTTCCCGGATTTGGAGTATTAGCCTCACCACGCTAATTTGGTCAAGAATATCAGATTAGCACATGAATGGGTACTTTAAAAGCATAATGATCTATCCAACATCACTACCATTTACCTAAAAATGCGGCAAACAGCAGTTATGGAATCCGAATAGTAAGGAAAACTCCGCTCTGGAACTTTTCGAGTGAGATACACCAATAGACGCATTTTCCGTTTATAATCACTATTGTGTTAATTGAATTTTATGAATAGATTTTAGATTGTTTGACGAAATATTTTAGGCAAATTTTATTATAGAAGTAACATTTTTCGATCACGTCACTCCCTATGCCAGTTATAGACGTTTGAGTAACTGAGATCTTTTCTTGGTGGATTTGTCTTCTTCTGATACTACATTCATCTTGTCAGGCTCTATCCTTTCGTGCGAGGGTCGACCAGAGGCGTAGAGGACCAAGCGAACTATGCGACCGTCTGGAGTCTAGACCCTAGATTTTAGGGCCTCGGACCTTTTTGGGCCTCGTGTATCTTAGGGCCTGGCATCTGAAGACGCGCTAGAGTTACTGTCAAAAGAGTTACTGTCAACAGAGTTACTGTCAACAGAGTCAGGAGAGGAGAAATCACTTTATAGACATATTTAATATGATTAAAACGATCGATGTAAGGAATAATGGACAAAGACCTGTTTCAACTCGCGAATCACTATTGCCTAGGAGCCTTGCAATCCCTTCCTTCAGACCTAGCGCACAGTAATATGATTTTCTTGACATTTGATTTTTATTTAAAAAATGTATCAAACCCTTTATTGCAAAATTTCATGCGTTTATTCTAATTGTGAGCTATGGATTTATCTGAATATTGCATATAATTGTCCACATATTTGTTTAATCTAATTCTCTGCTATAAATTGAAAGAGAATGACTTTTGGGCGATACAGGGGGTCCCCACTTAACATCGTCCCACTTAACGTCATTTCACTTTAACGTCCAAAATATATCGAGGAAAATTTTTGCTTGACGTCTAAAGGGTTCACCTTAACTTCTGTCGTTTTAAGTCTTCACGACATTTGTTCTCCGATTGGGCGCAAAACTCGCATGCCGTGTCGTCACGCCATTAAAACATTTAAATGTCAGTCTATGTAATTAGTAAAAGGTGGTTTAAAATTTAAAAGTAATGGTAAGGCAGGATGAAAATGTGTTTTATAAAGTGTTTCTTTTACAATGTGTTTGTGTTGAAATGTTTCAAAAATGTTATGCTTCGTATGAGGACGTAAAACCTAATCCCATTGATCTTCATTGAAGAAAACTCCTCGCTTTACGTCCAAATTATTATTCATTACAATTTTCCAAGCCGTAAGAATAAAATAGAGAATAACATGAGTTCACTTTAGATTCGTTTTCCTTAAAATTAACATCCATTGAAATTAGGCTACGAGAAATAAAATTAAAATCCACTGAATCAAATATATTTTAATTTACCGCCACTAAGCAATAGTACTATTTTTTTACACTATTCGATCAAATGATATGGTTTACTTTGATTGCTATGCTAAGAAGTATTCCGTGCCGTTTTTCTCGTTCCCTCGTTCAAATCACTCCGATTATTTCACCTAATCTGAAGAGCTTTTGGCTATTTATAATTAATTGAAAATTATTGCTTTAATTCTCTGCGACAAGTAAGATGATTAAATGTTCTCTATCTTATCGAAGATGATAATATATATGTGGATTAGATGAAATGTCATAAAAACTATCGATTATTTTATTAAATACAGCACTTCATCAAAGAACATCCGTATAACCGCGCGTATAAATTTTTATATAACATTGTGAGATGTGTAAGATCCAGTATTGTGATGAATTAAAAAAAAATAATGCGGATGTACCTGAGGAATGTGCTTACTTTAACAATTTTGAATTTAAAGCGCATATTTTTTAAAATCAGTTTTAAGCCACTCATGCGATCTCGAAAATCCTCTATTGAATCCAATACGATTTTATTGCACGAAAGAAATTTAATTCTCGGTCATTGAGAATTAACTTTAATAAAAAAAAACGTTTTATTCAAATCGTTGTAATTAGATGTAATAGTAAAATTTACTGAAGAGGCCGAGACTTCGTGGAACTCCAATTTATTAAGAGTGGGTTTTTGTTTAAATAAGCCAAATAGCAGAACAAGTTTAATATAACTTTGGCCTATTTTCACATAAAATGCCTCACGATCGGTTTCGGTGGCCTGATATTTGTAACTATTCGCGAAAACGCTCTCGAGCGTAATGTAATTTTTAATGTGAAAATAGCTCAATGTTACATTAAGATTGTGTTGTTATTTAATACTTAGTTTATTGTAACGACGACGCCCAATCCTAAAATATATTATAGCTTCGTTGTTACAGGAAAAGAGAATGCGTAGTCCTAAGCTTCATTTGGCTCATGTTAATGATCAGTCTCAATCATATGGCTCTTAACTGTATTTTACTTACGAGTAAAGAAATATATCCATTCAGATAATTAAATTTCATTCATTAAAATGCATCCTTACAGAATTATTAATTTGTATAAAAGTAGAAATTATTCAATACATTATACTGTATTTCATTCATCGGCACAACCCATTCCAGTGATATTACTAAACATATTTTTAAATTCGATGTTCTACTTTAGAGGTAATAAAGATAATTTACAGAGAGGTTAATAGCCATGTTTCCTCAATATGCTTGATATATGAAAATGCGGCCAAGAATATATCCTCAAGGATGCGAGTAAATATTATACTTTTTTTTGAAACTATGTATTTTGGCAATATCCTATAGTACAATAAAAGTACCTACCATGAATTTTACACTGACGTCAATAGATACCGAACTAATTTTGATTTATATGCACACAACGAATATATATATATATATATATATATATATATATATATAGATCTATAGATAGATATCTATAAGGAAGAGTGTTAGTATGTATGTTTTTATAGCTCAGCAACTACAGCACGTAGAAACAATATGAAGGTGTCATTTTAATCGAAATAAAGAGTTAAGTGGTGTAGTTAGGTTTTTATGTCGATTTGATTGACCTTTATAATTTTTAAAAATATTTTATTTTTTCATTTTCTCCATTTGAATAACAGGGATAAGTGCAGATTATTTTTCATTTGAATTTTAAAATTACTTAGATACATGGTACGAACTCAAGACTTAGATGGTTCTATGCAAGAAAGAACAAAGTTGATTTTGACTGTAGACATAATTCGAATCCATATCTAATTAGCGTAAAAATGCGTTTCGAATCTGAAAAACACGTGATTTTATCAGTTTAATGACATTACCAATTATAAGCTACCATGACAACTCCCATTGTCGCCGAAGTTGAGACTTCAGTGCATTTATGTGGGAAAATTTTTAACGTAAAATCGTTTTCAATTTCTGTGTGCGATTTAGCTTTGTTTATATAGCAACCAAATATTTGTTGGGTTCTACTTTAGTATAATACCAACACGACAACTTTACTATACTACCAAGAGTATATATTTAAGTTATAAATGGTATTTTGTTCTTATGAAAACGGTAATTGTTTATAATAAACATTTCATAAATGCCGTATTAAGGAATTTATTGGAAATTTATTTTTTTTAAAAACAAAAAATAAAATAAAATTGGTTATAACGATAGACCGTGTACGACATCTTAATTTTTAATTTCGTATGCGGTCTACAAATGTTATCTCGGACCCCTTTCGAAAAATATTTTTTTGAGATAACCCTTTCACGCAAAACGAAAGCTTGAAAACCCATGACTGATCTGCCTCTGGTGACATTTACTAACCCGATCACCGGCTAATGGGGAGGGATAGTTCTTTCCAGAGAGGCGAAGGGCGCGATAGTGCCCGGAGACGGCTACACCCGATATAAAAGGCATTATAATCTAAAATGAAAGCTAGCCGAAGGCTCTCCAGTATCCTCCGTTACTTGTAATATTTACATAGCGATCTCATAAGCCTCTCAATAATAAATATTTACCATGAAAAATATTTGCGGGGCCAAAATGGGAAAGTACCGGAGATCACAAAACCCAACCTACCCAACTCAGGATTTTCAGTGGAAATCAGAACGGAAAAGAGATCACACAACCAACCTACCCAACTCAAGATTTTTAGTTTACCTTGTTGATTTTCGTGTTTTCTATGAGAACAAACAAATAAAATTTTGCTGTCCTGTTGGTAGTATAGTAAAATTGATCCATTTATTGATTCTAATTGAAATATTACTAATAAATAGTTTTGTATGATCTTTTCTTGCGGCGTAGAGTTCTCCAAAGCGAGCTATTTTTAAAACAACGTAACTTAAATAAGTAGACGTTGATTTTCCACAAATTGTTATTGGATAAATCATTTCATTGTTTCCAAAGTATTGTTGATGTAAACAATTATCTCGTAACAGAACCCACGGATGAGAGAATCGAGCTAATAGTCGGAGGATAACATTCACTCTGTGATTCTTAAACTTTCTCTATTTACTTTTTTGTCTTTCGTTAAATTAATTAATTTTGTTTGTTCCTTTGTTCATTCGTTTTCTGTTGATTATTGTTTTTCTTCTGGTTTTGCTTACATTTTTTGTTTTGATTATAATGTCACGAAACTTCGCATAAGTATATAATTTTACCCTGCGGGTAACATAGGCTATACGGAGATTTAAAAAATTGGGGGAGAGCTGAATTCAATAATTATTTTCCCATAAGTTTACACAATTTTTTATTTTTTACAGTGCAAGATTTTCTTCATTCATTTTTGCTTTATTGGACAGTTAAAACTGTGTACTATGTTATTTTTGCGATGTTTACATGTTACACGGTCGAAAATTCAGATTCACTAAATCCGTTGAAATTTAACGGACATTTCTGCTAGTAACCTTTAAAATAATCATCGAAATTATATCGTGAATTTTCAATATATTCCGAACACGGATAAATAAACTCTGTAATTTAATATTAAGTTGGTGGAAATTTGATTTATAAACTTATAAATTACATCTAATAGACGGTATTTCTCATAACGTTATAGAATTAGTTCTATGATTCTGATATCGCTCAGTTTTGATTTTTTTTATTGGAACTTATTGAATAGTGCCCATTCGGATAGAAAATCAATTGAAATAATGCAATGCGATGTAAGAATGTACAATAATCTTCAAAATGGCGCCACTATAAAACATTTCTTGGAAGTATCATGACAACCAAAAATAAACAAGTATATGAAACAAAATGAGGTACTACTGGGTTATCCCGGACCCCTTTCGAAAAATAATTTTTTGCGATAACCCTTTCCCGGAAAAAACTTTAGAACAAACTAAGAGAATGAGAAATTGTCAAAAAAATAAAACTTTTTATTTACAAGTAACTGAGGATATTGGCGAGCCTTCGGTTCGCTTTCTTTTTAGAATATATGTAATGCCTTTTATATCGGGTGTAGCCGTCTCCCGGCGCTATCGCGACCTTCGCCTCTTTGGAACGAAACTGTCCCTCCCCAGTGTCCGGTGATCGGATGGGTAAATGTCGCCACAGGCAGATCAGTCATGGATTTGCAAGCTTCACTCCCACAATCTTTTTTTGGAGCAACGATAAGTTCGTCTTGTCAGCTTAATCGACGCTATTTCACCGCATATTTTACATTTCCAGTTGTTTTCGATGACATTTTGGTCAATTAGGAATTGTAAACTCTTTTGTTCATTGCTGAACATCAACATAAATTGCTCAAGAACAGGAAACCTATTAGAAGGGTAAAATAATATTGATTGTTAAATCCCAAATACATAAACAATAACAAAAACTAATTAAACAATAGCATAATAACTGTTGCAGTAAAATTAAAAAATAAGGGGGGGATATATTCCACTTCCACCTTTTCAGGTCAATTAAATCCTTAAATATTTCCATTATTATTGCTCCGAGGGTTGAAATAGTGGTTACATGAATCTATATGATGTTCGATTCTAATCCATGTACGATTCCTTCGGCCATTCCCTTTAACCCGTTTCTACTGTTCTCTCTTCCTCTATCTTTCCATCCTTCTTCATTTATCTCTCGTTCTCTTTCTTTCGGATCCATTCCACTCTCCTGCAATTCCGGAACTCTCTTTCCGCCGCTTTCATAGCCGCGTATTTGCACTTGAAACTGCCGTTGACTGCCCATCATCCCTTACGTGCCGATCCACTCTAAAAAGGAATACGTGCGTTACGTTTAACGACCTCGTTTTCCTTCGCGTTAGATGCGGATGGAACTCTTCTTTTTTTTCCATTCCCCCCCCCCTTTTTTTTGGACGATAAACTTGTAAGAAATGCTCCCGGACGACATGTTTTATTCCACCTTGGCCTAGCCGTTCCGCGCGTTTAAAATTTTTAAAAGCCCATCTCAGTTGCAAAAGATGGGACATTTTATTTTTGTTGAAAATTAATTGTTCGAGGAAATACGCAGTAATGGTCATAGTCAATTTATTGACCTTCGTGTAGCTAAAACTTTAAACGTATATTTAGTAATATTTAAGTTGACATCTCTGGATGTAAACATTTTTCAGAATTATCTTTATAACTTCAAATTATAGAAATAAATTAAAGACGAAAGTTTTGGCTTCTCGTTGTTTTTATTAGTTGTGCAAAAAAATTTCAAAATGCTGCACAAGTTAGGATGCGTCATATTTTTGAAAATGAAAAAAATTAAGAAACGCAGTCCCAAGAGTTGATTAAAATGAAAAATTGTTTTAATGTTTGACCAAGGGTTTTGAAGGTAGTTTTCAAAACAAAATTTTAATATATCTTGCAAAATTAAATTAGATTTATGTTGTATAATAAATATCCCATGGAAGGATGATATTATAAAGTAATATAAGGTATTTAAATTGAGCATATTTAAAAATTTTAATTAAATTATTAAAGAAATTATAGAAAACATTATTAACGTTTTAATTTTATATAATATTTTATAGTAATCGCAATGCAAAACACGAAAAACAGTGGAATTTTTAAAATGAATTGATCATTTATGTTAAATAGAGCATTTAAAACAGTAATAATTGAAATTTCAAATAGATGCAGAATCATTATTATAATGCTAGTCTCTTCGAAACATATATTGCACTTTTATAATTTAGTTTTCATTAAATTTAGGCAGCAGTATATTTCAATTTCTTTGCAGAATATAAAATACGTATCGTATAAATTTGGGTAAAATAGTAGACTATGGGATGGGACAGTGTGATTTGATTTTATAAAGCAGAATTAAAACGTAAACAACAAAATAACCGAAATTTAATCCGACTAATATTCTCTTATCGTAAAATTTGACCGACAATTACACTAAAAACTTAAATATTTCGATTGTAACCACATATGTTCAAATTTTAAACGGTGAATAATATTTTCGCATCTTTACTGATTTTCTCATTGATGGAGCGAATTAAAATTATTCCGTCATTTCAATCTAGTTGTATGAAATAAAACGTGTCAGCTTCTATCGGAAGTCGTAATTCTCACGAAATGTATCATCTGAAACGTGATTTATCTCGATGTATTGCTCCCCGAATAAGTGCTAGTAACGCTGTAACTCCGACATCGCTTGAGCAAAGCAGCTTAATATCCCAATCAAGGAGAAAGAAAATGGCCAATTTTGCCTTCTTATTGGACCTACTATAGCTATCAATCCTCGATTCCATTTCGCTCCCTTCCCTATCTTCCCTTTCATCGTCTTCTTATCCTGATTCAATTTCGGCCGTGTCCCATCTTTTGCGATTCTCCGCTGTCTTCCGAATTTCTTTCCACCGACTGCTCTGCCCTCTCACATCCCTCTCTCAGTGTATTTTTCCTCTTTTTCCTGTTACTGGCTACGATATTATGTCTGGTAATAATCTCCGCGTAAATTTAATTACGCATTGGCATGTGTGAAAATATTTTATATAAACTTTTGTTTGCATGTGTGTGTACGTTATAATGCTGTGCATACACGATTTTGTGTTTTTCTCTTGCCGTCGGTTTTTTGTTTTTTTCATTTTTGTGCCTCCTCTTATATCTCGGGACACAGTCCAGAATTTCATTAGTCCAATAAAAACATTTTATTCGAATAGTACGTCCGCTCCATTTAAGTTTTTTCCCTTCTTCTTTCATTTTACTCGTTATTTTGTTCCTTGAAACTTTTACTACTTCATCCCTCACTTCGAGTAAAACCTAGCATTTATAACTCCTTGCGTATTTGAGTTCCTAGAAACTTCTGAATATCTCTTGCGTTCTACCTTGAAATTTCGTGCGCCATATGTTGAATTATGATCCTCAAATACTTTTCTCCTGATTTGTCCGTTTAGGATATTTTATTGAAAACATTGTACCCAAAACTTATTAAGCCCCTCTTCAGATAATTTTTTGTAACAGAATCTGTTTTTCTATTATAGACTCGCTCCTTCTTCCTTTCTTCGTCACCGGCATTAATTGTTTCACCAGTCGCGACATTATCGAAAATATCTTATATAATTAAAGTTGATGTATTAATTTATCGTATTTTTGCCTGCATAAAAGCTGTTAGAAACTCTTCTGAGACTATGTTTAATATATTACAAATATTTTTGCGTTTCCTGTGAGTTCTGCGATCACATTAAACACCTTTTTATTTATATTAATTTTGTTAAAATATTTAGATCTGCATGCTTGGAGTGTTATAATGACTTTTTAAAATATGTTCAATGCTGAAATTTGTCCAAATGTTTTCAGTGCTCAAATTGATTAAAGAAACAAAACACTTGCCAAAATCTAGCTAATGTATGGAAAAAAGTTATTTTTATTATGCAATAATTTCCTCCAATTCTACCTTATCTATTGGGATTTTTTACTTCGAGGCAACTTTACAGATAATTGGGCATTTTAAACCATTTTATTCGACTACGATTGACTTTCACAATTTTCTATCGGCGTCAATACAAACGATCTACTAACTAGATTATTCAACTTATTTGGGTGTGATTGAGGCTGATGTTTTATTTTCCACATAAATCTACATTATATATCGATGTGACATTTTTATCGTAAAAATACTTAATTTAAGAGCAACCAATTCAAAAATCCATATTGATGATACATTAACGTTTCTCTATTGCAAACAAAATGACCGTAGCGATGCGTAAAAATGAAAACCAACAAAGATATACTAATTGACCCTAACTAATCGGGAGTCAAACTAACCGACGATACGGTTTGGAGCGTAATTGGTTACAAGACCATAAAATATTGTTTACTTCATTCAGTAGGAGGAAATTCGCGGATAAAATATCCCCAGTGGGCGGAATGCCGCCCAGCGTGAAGTCTAGCGGAGTTAATGGACCGAATCGGGACCCAACAACTCGTGAATTTTAAACCCGTGGAAATTAACTTGGAAAAACAAATGCAGCAAAGTGTGAGTGCGGTTTATAGGAGACGTTGGGAGCGGGAGGAGATGACGGGAGCGCAGGGAGGGGGAGGGGGGGGGGGGAGGTGAGGTGGGAAGAGATTGGTGGGAGGCGAGGAGGTCGGATGGATGGGAGGGCAGCTGGACCATGCGACCGCTGACCCTTCCGATGGACCCAACCACCGAGCATTGTGTCAACCACCGTGGAGCCATCTATGAACGGACGTCACGGCTGCCTAGCGGGAGGACAGGATGCAGCTATTACGAGTTTGGAGGAGGAGCGAAAGGATGAGCAATGCGGGGGAGGGGGGGGGGGGAGGGGGGGAGGAGGAGGTAGGGGGTAGGGGAAGAAGGTGGAGCATGCGAGTTCGTATGCTTATGCATGGCGCGCAGCATAGGGTCCATGGTGGGGGATTGAGGAGGGGAAGAGGGAAGGCGAGCGAGAGTATGAACACGAGGAGAGAGAGAGAGAATAGGAGAGGAAGGGAGAGAGAGAGAGAGAAGGCCGGATAATTAACGGCTATAGGGGGACGAACCCCACCGTGACTACGAGGTTGCATCTCATCCAGCCGCGGAGTGCCCTCAATGTTTTGTCTCCATCCAGTTCCCTCCTCTTCTTTTTCCAAATTTCTTCCTTTCCGTCTTTTTTCCTTCCCATCGTTCATTATCCTCGTTCCTCTCTCACGGCAGAATTTCTACTCTTTTCGCATTTGTACGTCCATCTCCTCTCTCTTTCTCTAACCACCCCCTCCACCGCTACATCTCCTCAACTGTTTCATCCTTCACTCCCTTCCTTCGCGGACGTACTTTTCACCATCTCTCCTGCACTCGTGGTGGGGCTAACCTCCCTCTATTTCCAGCATCTCTCTTTCTCTCCGTCACTCCCCAACCCTCTCTCTCTCTGTGTCTTCTCATTCTCCCACCTCTCCATTGCTTTCTCTGCTTACCCCATCGTGTCTCCACGACAGCGTTGTGTTTTCTTTGCTACTAGCATTGTATGTCGCGAAGCGTCTTTGCCGCAGCAGGTAATTAGTACAGGAATCATTAATCAACCTTCTCCTCCCCTCTCTGTTTCCTCCCCCTCCCCACCTCCCTCCCCACCTCCCCCCCACCTCCCCCCCTCCTCCCCCCCTCCTCCCACTTTCCCAACTCGATCCTTCGGGCCTAGCGCCGCAGCAGCAGTCGAACGAAACATACACGTACAAAACCATACCCGAGCCGACATGGCGCCGGATTTGTGCGCGAAATTCGCAATTTCGGTAGTTACGGGTTGACGCTTTTGCTATTACTCTAGAGGAAACCTTTTGGGACAAGGTCAAAAATTAAAACAAAATTCGACGGCGCTCTATACGATGGGAGGAAGGAGGCAGCCATGCACGAATGTACAAACGCGGAGCCATAAATAGCGACGCAGATTAGTGCGGGCTGTATCCATGCGATGTGCATCTGCGCCAAGGTTCCGTCGACGTTTCTTGTTAGAGGTGTCCCGAGATGCCGTCATTGAGGAGAAGACAATCCCTCGGGCGATCGAATCTTTGTTCTTCTCTATATTAACTTAAGGTCTTTGCGTGCCTAGGAAGTTGTTGGGGACGGCGCCTTTCGGCACAAGGCTGTTAGTCCCGTGAATTGCTTGGGCCATATAACACGGGCATCATACGACAGAAGTGAACATGATTATAATAATAATACATAATACAATTAAGTTTCACAAATTTCCGTGCTGTTTATTTATAAATATCATTGTTATACATGCCACCATTTATATTAAAGAGTTTAAATTGAATTGAATTACGAATGAATCACAACATTTATGAATGATATATATTGTTTTTTATTTTATTTCAAATAAATAATTCCCAAAGATACGTCTGTATTTGTGTAGACTTGTTTTAATAAAATCGCAATTTAATTTAAATGCGATCATAGTGCAATAAGTATCAGTCAAATTATATAATTGAAAATCTGAAAAATTCTTATTTAAAGGAAAACATATACCTATCAATTATATAAAAAATCTATTCTTTGATCGAGAATATTCAGCGAAATTAATGTTTCTTATTAGTTTCATTGGTAAATTAAATGATCTAGGAGTCAGAATAGCTCACCGATTTAAATATCAGGAACGTTTCATCGCGACGAGTAACAAAAATTAAATGACTTCCATGCTTTAATTATCGTCGTCACTTGGAGGGTTGCTTTCATCGACCCAAATAAACTACTAATTTAGGGCATAATGAGATTAAATTCTGTATCTTGGTTTTTGTGCGTTTTTACTTTCGTGAATCACCATCTCCTCGTGAACCAGCATCAATTAGCCGAGAGCTAAGTCGAGGAGCGTGGCTTGAGTCACAGTGCGAGCTGCAACCCCGCTTTCTTCCTTCCCTTCACCCTCCGTGTATCGGCAAACAAACACTCGAAAGATTCGTCTCTCCGACGTTGTTCCGACACGGAGCAAATTGAAACACTATTTTGCGCACCATTAACTATTGATCGAACTAAGCTATTTCAACGATTTTACGTAATCTCATTGACCAAAGTTAACCTTTTTAGTAGATATAATATATTTAATTGATTGTAAAACTAACATTCCCATCTTCTCTAAATATTTAATGTTTAATAGCGTTATCGAAAACAATATCTATCTACTTTCAATGACTAAATACATAGACATATTTTGTTATATTAATAAATTTTAATATTTACTTCAATTTTACCTTTAATATTTCTATATTAAACCATAGGAATATTAATTATAAACTCTTGACTGAGTGATAATGAGGATTGTTTAATATTTCGTTAATTAATATTTTAATAGAGAGTAAAAATTATTAAATTCTTTTGGGGAATAACTTTAATGTTAAAAATACGTATAAGACTTTTAAGATTTCCATTGTGATAATTATGATAACTAACCGTTGAAGATCAAATTCCTTGAAAATTGTTCGATCCTATATTCAAGGACCAACTGCGTGAAGCGATAGAGGTCTTTTTTATGTGCGTATGAGAGAAGGAAACCGGTGTGGAAGTGAATCCTTGCTAACTGAGAGCATTAAAATTTCGACTGGAGTCATTTAGTCATTTAGCTTATGAAAGGCTTCAATTTTTCATTTCACCCGTAACCTATTGAGCGGTTGCGATTTGTGATCCATGTAGAAAAAGTAAATTAGGGACAGAGAGCATCGTTCGAAGGTGCGTTTGAGGAGTGGAACCGGATCCTAAGTGGAGCGTGAGAGGAGTCGAAGGCGTGGGTGTTGTTGTGGAAGGAACAAACCCTTGGGACTAGTTCTCTTGCTCCGTTACCACGCGAGACCGTTGCTCCTAATGTGTAAACGAGGAATTATCACCCACTGCCGCGCACCCCTCGTCCCTCTCGAGGGTAGGCACGACGCTCCTCTCCTCCTCCACTTTTCCCCTTGAGTTTATGCCGCCTTCTTCTCGCAAAAATCCGCATCCAGGCGACTCAATGGAGCACCGTTTCCATAGCGAAAGAGCGACCAATGCTATCGCGAGGAGTGTAAACGCGAAATACGTCGGCGGAATCGGATTCCATTTTACTAGATTCCTGAAGTTTTCACCGAATTCCTATGGAGATTCTCGTTGCGATGAATATTCTCGCATCCATTCCCTGATAAAATTCCTCTCCTCCAGGACCGTGAGTGTGAGACGGATAGTGAGGGAGGATAAGAGAAGTCTCGAAAAAAATAGCCTTTAAACTCAAAATACATATTTCGTTCCGAAAAAGAAAACTTTAAGAGAATATTCATGGGGAAAATACCCGAAATGGTTTAAAAATAGATAATTTTCATATTTTTAACACGGGAGAGCGCTTTTAACATGTTCTTCGTTTTGGCATCGCGCCTGGAACATGTCGGAGTCGAGAATAGAGTGTTGCGAAACATTAACCGATCTCTCTTGCGCGATTCTTTCCTTTTGACTGGAGTTAAATGTTTACCAATAGTCAAAATATGCCACTTCTTGCTAAAAGTGTGTAGTATATGTCCTTTATATCATCTTAAAGTTTATCTCTACGGTTTCTAGCTTACCGTACTGGTCCAGCTCCTTCATATTCACCTTTGTAGTCACATTAAAGACGCAGATAATTCACTCGTGTGGATAGACCAAAAAAATTGTATACATATGAAAATATATTATTATTTTAGACTACGCCATTCTCGTAAAATAAAGCATCAACGGATCCTTTAAATTTTGTTCGTGGCGAGCAGTAAATCTTATGGGACATATACCCAACCGCTGAACGAAATTTTTGAGAAAAAAACATAAAAGCGACATAAAATACCTGTGGTGCTATCCATTATTTCTCTTCCGTACTATAGGCTCCTTCTCACGCTCACATTCTCCTCAGATGTCTTCATGCCTTCTGAGAAAAGTACGCCCGAGGCACATCACTGCGGTCTGGTAGCCCAAGTGGCTCACCCGCGTGACCTGTGTACTCGAAGAGAATAGTGAAAGCTACTTGAGAGGGGGAAAAAGTGAATGGGATTTGAACTTCAGAAGCGGAATGGAGAGAGGAGTAGTTGAAAGACATTATATATATATATATATATTTATATTTATATAAGTAGTTGTAAATCTTAGAGAGACAGGCTTTTATATATATATATATATATATATATAAATATAATGAAAAATCGAGCTAGCAATAACACGACGATGAACTATTGAAGTTAAATAACAAAACAAAAATTATTGTCTACATATTTGTGTTTAATAAATAGCGTTAAATTATTCAGCAATATTTGAATAAAGCAATTTGCTAGTTGTAGTTTATGATCGGCGAATTTCCCCATAGAACGTCTGCTTTAAAGATGAAACGTGTTTACGAAGCGTTTGTTTTCGGCATAATTTGGCTTCACCAATTATCGTTCTGAGGCAAGCTGGTAAGAACGATATTTCCTTAAAGATAACACAACATGTTTGAATTGAAAGATGGAAAATGAAACGTTTAAAGTTAAAAATAAATATTTTTTAGTAGATAACAAATATGCGAGAAGAAATTGCCGTGAAAAGAGTAAATAATGGGTTTAAATTGAGGAATTTTTTAAAACATTCACTTATAAAATGTGGAAGCGAATTAATCTTGTTGTGTGAAGAAAATATCTTCTTCCTAAACCATTTTCATCTTTAAAAAAATAAATTTATACATTTCATTTCTTACAAAAAGTTCTGTTTGAATACTAGATACTGAAAACGGATTTATAGAGCAGGAGACCGTTGGCAAGGCCACGCGGCGAAGTTCAGCAGAGCACTGCGAGAATTACGGCAGCCGTGAAGGCCCAGCTTAAACTTCGAAAGATCTCATCTCTACACCATACATTTTATCACTTCATTATTTTGGATATATGAATAAGGTTTTTGATTTTTTTATAACAATTGGTTGGACGGAAAAGAGTTGCGTTTTTTGTTAAAATTAAAAAAAAACATTTTTAATAATAATAATTTTATTAAAAATGTTATTAACATAATCTGAGTTTCACTTTTATATATATATATATATATATATATATATATATATATATATATATATATATATATATATCATTATATATAGCATTATTAAGCGAAAAAGTTGTTCAAAATGCTCAAGTATACGAAAGCTTTAAGTACGTTAATTGCGAAATGAATTTTCTTTACGATCTATCCATTATTTATATAAAAATCTTAAGTTTTTATTTTGCATGTTCTCTGTATAATTTTGTCCCTGAACTATCCATACTAATACATAAAATTTTAGCGCACTGAGGTTTCATTAAAATTTCATCGCATATATTCTGTGGAAGGCATCAACATCCTTTGTCATTTAAACCTTCTTCCTCGAGTTAATATATTCCCCTTCAGCTATCACTATCTCTGCTGCTTCTTGTCACAGCTTACCTTTGCTTCTTTTCAGTGCTCGTATTACACTCACCTTCTCACCCTTCTCATCGCTATCTTCAATTATCAATTATGCAACCAGTCGGCAACCGAATAGACCAGATAAGCCACTTTTTTCTCAACTCAACATAAAACTCAGCATTCGAAGAGCCGTACTAATGGTGAATAATGTGGTAGTTTAAAAAAATAAATTCCTATTGTAGAACATGGGTGGGCAACCTTTCCTGCATGGCGGGTAATTAAAGTTAAACCGAAAGTTGCCTAATGTCTCTCAGGTATCTTATGAGTGAGAATCGTGTTAAATTAGATTTTAGGGCTATCATTTCAATATTGGAAGTCATGATTTAATTCAATATTAGAAATGCCGTTGAGAAATAATAAAAAAACATTAAAATTGGAGCGTTAATGCTGACGCAATATGAAAAAGCGTGTTATAGTTATAGAGGTTTATTTCTAATTGTAAACTATAAATAATTTTTAAATGTAGTACTATAGTTATATGGAATAACTGAACTTATTCAATAGTTAATATTTAAAAATTTCAACTTTTGATCAATAACCATTTGCTAAGAATCTTAATTTGAAAATTTTGAAGGGACCCCCTGCCGCCCACCGATATTTTTAACCGATAACATATATTTACAGAAATAGATAAATATTTAAACACCTATATAAAAGGTAAACATTCTTAATTTAAATAGTAAAAGACGTTGACGGAAAAGTTAAGCTTTTAATATATAATTTCCTAATTACTTTTTTTAGATAGAAAAAAGACATTTTGGGTCAGGTCGGCCCTTTGGTAATTTCGGCCCTATGGCACATTTCGGCCCATTGGCTGTCGGCTCTTTGACCCTGACCCATTTTAAAGTATGGGTATTTTTTAGGCAGGTACGTTAAAACCCTTCCTCTGGCGCCAAGGTGCCCGCGGGTATACGCTTTCCGACCTCTGGCCTAAGCTAATTCAAATTTGACTATTGAGGAGGAATTTGGATGCGATTCCCCATGCCGTTATTGTTGTTTTATTATTTATTCTCCAGCTATGTCTACTTTTGGATTTTCTTCGCTTAATAATCTTTTATGAGGGTTAAGATGTGGTCATAAGAAAAAACATTAATATTCGCTCTAATTCTTTAAAAAGCTAACGGAAATCAAAATGACGGAGCGATTTAACTCTATATATATAATGTGGTGTCTCGCAGACCGCACCTTTTGTAACCGGTGACTTTATTTTCTCATTCCAGGTGCGGTGATATTGTGAATCCCAACCATTTCCTTTAAATTCCAACACCAAAACGTTAACCTTTATTTCCTTCGATATCCCAAAACTTTAAATACCTACCCACTTTCAAGCTGAATCAAGTTCGCCGCTGTGAAGTGCTATGGACATTCTGTGTGCGCCAAGACGAATTTCTCCCATCGCTGGAGGATGACGATGCCTTCTCCCACCGCGGGAACATCTACGCCACGGCAAAGGTAGAGAGACTTCGTTTCTTAGTAACCTCCGATTACCCTTTTAATTCAAGGCTCCGTTGATTGCTGTGTGTGCAAAAGAAAGTTTTTCAAGTGATTGATTAATGAGCCCAGAAATTACGATTAAGGCATTCTGTGATTAGAGATAGGTTCAAGGAGATTAAAAGAGCGGAAGCTTTCTGTTAAAAATTAGGTGAAAGAGAATTATGAAATATAAGTAGCAGCCAATTGACCTTGCATTGTTTGAAAGTTATCAACTTTTCTATTTGCTCATTTTCTTAAGTGGCCGCAATTTTTGTATCACTTACACCACATCGACAGCTGTGCGTAGGTTATCGGAATCAATTAATAAACATAAAAATGCTGAGATTCTCCATTATCTGTAGAAAACGCCAACAGTTTCGGCGAAGGAACGTATGGCTTTAGATTATGGTAATAACGTGACCGATTTGTGCATAATTTTGGATAGTGAAAATATGAAACATAACCGGCAACTTTAAGTTGTATCCGGTTTATATGCTTTAAAATCAAGATGAAATGTATCCAAAAGTCTAACTCTGTTTTCTTTAATGATACTATTTACAGCAGGTATATCATCCATCATTTAAATTTATCTGGAGTCGTAAATTTTACTAATATGTAATAGTTGTACTGCCGTGATGTGCGTACTATGAAAAATTTTAATTCAATTTTCCTACTGTTTCTCCTGCTCGGCTTCTCGCGACATCAATTTGCCATCACTTCTATGTAACTATGTATATTGTATTCGTAGTGGTAGTGCGTCATCAGAAACAAATAAAAAAATATATAAAAAACTTTAATCAACATATGGCATACCACTTTTCATATTCAATGAAAATTTTCATTAAGATCCAAATATTTTCTTGAACCCAAAAATATATTTTATATTTTTCAGTGCGCTTTATAAAAAGAGTATAACAAAGTTTTTTTATATATTTTTATTTTATACTTTTTAGTTAAATGAATTTATAATTATGACATTGGAATCAAATTGTGATGCATCAATTTGCATCAAACATAACTATTCAATACTGAAATTTATAGTGTAGCTAATCTATATATCTATATTTATTATATCTATAAAATAAAGTGTTTGTATGTAATTTTATAGCTCTGCAACTACAGCATGTAGAAACAAGAGAAAGGTGTCATTTTAACCGGAATAACGAGTACGGTGGTGTAGTAAGGTTTTTATATCGATTTGATTGACCTGTCTAATTAAAAAAAAATATTTTCTTTTTTCATTTTCTCCATTTGTATAACATAGGGACGAGTGCAGCTTATTTTTAATTTGAATTTTAAAATTACTTAGAAACATGGTACGAACTTGAGACTGGAATGGTTATATGAAGAAATAAACAGAATTTATTTTTATTGAAGACAGAATCCGAATCCTTATCGAATTAGCGTAAAAATGCATTTAGAATCAATGAAATACGTGATTTTATCAGTTTCATTACAATATCCATTATAAGCTACCATGACAACTCCCATTGTCGCCGAAATTGAGAGTTCAATGCATTTATATCGGAAAAATTTTAACGTAATATCGTTTGTCAATTTCTGTGTACGATTTTAATTTGTTTACATGGAAACCAAATATTTGTTGTTTTTAATTGAATTTGTATCTTCAAAATCTAACATATGAAGGAGAATGTTTGTAAGTTTGTTCGCTTTGAATGCTTTTAATACGAGATAGGGAGGGAGAGATATGGGTGGTAACGGAGGAGGTAAATGGAGAGAGGGAATTAGGGGGAAGGGGTGGAGAAATGGAGGGGGAGTGAGGGGAAGAAGGGAGGGAGAAAGAGGGAGGGAGAGAGAGAGGGAGGGAAAGAGAGGGAGAGAGGTGGAGGGAGACAGAAGGACAGACAAACGACTTTATTGAGGGCGAAATTGAGACTATATGTATAGTCCCTTCTTACATTTAAGAGAGAGGGAGAGGGAGTGAGGTGGGGGAGCGATTGAGAGGGATTAAGGGGGAGAGAGAGATGGAAGGAGAGGGTGGAAGGGAGGGGGAGGGAGTTTATACGTTACTTTCGCAAGTTTTTCTTCCTTCATTCATCTAAATAGGAAAATGTGGAGCGGTTTCTTCATTTTTGCTTTATTCGACGGGTATAACTGTGTACTGTCTTATTCTTGCGATGCTTACGTGTTACACGGTCGAAGTTTTAGATTCACTAAATCCGTTGAAATTCAACGGGCACTCCAGCTAGTATTGTTATAAAACTTTTATAGGGATTTTTAATTATAACATTTTGCCAAACTATGATTTTATGCTGTTCTCAATGCAGCCCCTTCGAAATGCTTTTTCAAGTACTGAACTAAGACATTATTTAGCTTTGAAATGATTAAAATATATCTGGACTTTTAAAATAGCAGATGAGACTATTAACACAACATAAAACTTAAACTGGAGGTGCTCAGTCTACCAGTAAATTATTAACCGAAATCAAGTTTTGATATAATTTAAAATTAATTACTTTTCACTCTCATGCATACCATAAAATCTATCAATTTGTCTACCAAAAAACACACCTCATATTAAAAAAATTGTCCATTGATTCTGCATGTGAATACTTATTAATTTATGCTCAACAGTTATTTTAACAATTCACTAAAAATTTAAGTTGAAAGGTCATTGAAATTCAACATTTAAATAAAACGCATAATAATTTACCACTGTGGAATTAAAGTTGACGCAGGATGCAGTGTTCATTCTTGCAATTAAATATATCTACTCACAGGAAATTTCCACTATATTTTTATAGCCTCTCAGAAAACTTTTAGTTTAATTGTAGATAGATGATGGTTAAGAGAAAATCAAAACTTTCAAAAGTTCATATTATTTAGATAAAATAGAAAAGTTTCTTAACTGGAATTCGTAACAGTATTTCTTGCAAACACAATAAATTTGATCGTCGAATTTATGGGTGTCAGTCTTGAAACAACTATATTTGTCGGTAAGAATTTTTTTGCTAAGATGTGGAGATCGATATAATCTTAACTGATTTAGGCGTTTACCTCACTAACCTTCTGTATCTTGTTTTATTTATTAAATGAAATATCTTATAGAGCACAACAGTCTTAACAATCGATTAGTATTCATGTAAGTACAATATTATCAAGAATAGTTTTAAATGTATGCGAAGTTCAGTGTTACATTCTACCAGCGTTATAGGAATACATTTTATTTTAGGTTGCTTAATATATTTCCTACATCATCATTGGTTTATTTTGCATGTACGGTATTATGATAAAACTTTTTTTAAGCCATAAACCTTGAATGGTTTTCATCACTGCATATGCTGATATTTCATTAAAACCAACGACCTCAAAACGGCCCTCCACCACTATAGTCACCAACCAGCAAGTTTCATTAGGTACCTAGGTACCCTTAGTGATCCCCCTTCCTTCTTCTATGAGTTGTAACTCATAGGTTTCACGAATACGGCACTGATTATGAGATTTTTTTGTCAGATGATGAATGTTACGAAACGTTTTGAACCGACGTAAAACCGTGCAAACAGCATTGCAACGAGCAGACTAATATTTTAATTAATCTTAAATATATTAGATGTATATGTATTTAATGTCTCACGCCATTCTTTTGCCGTTCCCGCTCCAAATGTAGACTGCGTCTGCTGGTATACGATATTTTTGCTGCATATATTTAAAAGTTGAAGGTTGTTGAAAAAATTTTTAATAAATTTTATATCATTCATATTGGCTACACGGACAATAGTTGACCGAAGCCATCCCTTTATCCTCTATCCCTCATGAACGCGCGTTTACTCAGAGTATCTTGAAACCAATACGATCGATAATCAGTGCTTCTTATCTAATTGAGGTACAGTCGAACCTCCATAATCCGGCATTCCGTAATCCGGCAACTCCCCTAATCCGGCATAGTCTCCGAGTTCGCCTTGTTTCCCGTGAACCGCAATGTTTAGAACCGTCGATCGCCAAGTTCAATGCATTATTTATTAACTCCGCAATGGATTAAAGGATTTGAATGTGATTTACTTTATTACCAACTTTTATATTAACTTCGCTAGTTATACATGTTTTATATATTCACCCCTCAGATATCAGAAAAAAATCTTCCTCGAACTGGTTGCATATCATTTCACCTTCCGTTAGTGGTTGCCTTTGCCTTTCGTGCAACTACCTTTTACAGTGGAAAGCGCGTATCTGTGTAATCGCCGTACTTAAAAATCTCTTGTGCAATTCGCACTTATTTTTCGCTACATTTATTTTGATGAGCAGCTTTAACAGTGCCGCTTTTCAATTGTTTATGGTATCAGTGCGTAAATAAACTGAAGAAACTGAGATTACGCTTAAACTGTCAACATCGTAATTCGGACACCAATGTACTCGCTAAGCGCTGATTTTCTCAGTTATCTTCGACAATGTATATTTTATACGAGCTTCCAAAATTTTGAAAACACACGATATGTACCAAGTTACCATAAAATAAAACGCACCGCGTGTCTTAACTCTTTTGTTTATTACCTTGTTATTGTAACTTATGTTCAAATAACATTCTGTGCATTTAATTTAATATTCACAATATTAAAACGTGTAATATCATGAAGAGATGGGTTATGCTTAACTTTAGGATTGGATACCTCCCGTAATCCGGCAAATTCCCTAATCCGGCTTCGGTCAGGTCCCAAGGTTGTCGGATTAGGGAGATTCAACTATATCGAATCTCATTCGGTGAAGTTTGAAAGGAACGGAGGATGACATTTCGAATGACTAAAATAAATACTTGTCTGTCGGTTATTCTTTAAGTCTTGAATTTTCTCGATAATTCTCTACCGAATTTCGAACGATGTTTGAATATCAGCCATGTGGAAATTGTTAGCACAAGCATTTCAATAAGGAAAGGACGGCGACTTTAATCTTATTTAATAATTTACTTTGAATTACATATTCCTAGTCGGGGATTCTTGTTTATAATATAAATTGCAAGTTCTGAGGCATGTATCGTAAAATAGAAACATTGCGTAATAGGGACAGTTTTTCCTATACAATTTCTGGCGCGTTAAAATATTCGTTATCGATGAGCGGGCATGAATCTCGGTAAAATTATTTAACTTTTAGTAGTTATTTTTTGAAATATCTTAATTTTTCCTCTTCAGGGACAAATTTTTTGAACAATTTTCATTTTACAATTAAGGCATTAAACTGAGATTTGTTTTTACATTTGATAAATTTAAAAACCAAGAATAAAGTCACAACAAAACTATTTATAACCTAAAATTCAGTTGAAAGTTTTAATTTCTCTCGATAAATATTGGATCTTAATGCTGGAAGAGGTTGAAGCATCAGTGAAAAATTAACGTACGTAAAAATGTCTTTGTCGAAGAAATACCTCGACTCGGCTCTGAATACGACTTAGAAATGGAATTAGTTGTTCACCTGGGTCAGGAGTCGTAAACTTACGGCAAGTGAGCCGCATGCATCCTTTTAGGAACTCAGCTGCGGCTATTTGAATCGACTTCTTCTCCCATATAAACCACCTAGAAAATACAATTCACTCGTGGATTCAATTACCGAAAGTTCACGTTTAATTTTACAGATGCTATGCAACAGGGGGCCCAACCTACGGTCCGCGGGCCGGATGTGGCACGCTATGGAATTTTATACGGTCCACCGTTAGTGCTTCATAGCGTTCAAAACTCTTTTGATTTACCTACCAAATATTATTTTTTATCCAACAAAATGTACCAGAATATCTAGCGTCATATTGGAAAGCCTTAGTAAATATTTCTTTTTAGCGCATTTTATTTTCATAAACGCGCCTATGTTTTCTCATTGTTGCCCTGTGCGATAGATTAAATTAAAATAGCATGTCAATGTTAATAGATATTAGGTGGAAATTTGCAGGATGCTTGTGATCTATGATTCCGTTTATAACGCTGCCAAAGATTTTTTTGAAGATGTCGGTGGGCGGAGGGGGGAGCCTTTAAAATTTTCAAATTAAGATTCTGAGCAAATGGTTATTGATCGAAAGTTGACATTTTTAAATATTAACTATTGAATAAGTTCAGTTATTCCATATAACTATAGTACTACATTTAAAAATTATTTCAAGTTTACAATTAGAAATAAACCTCTCTAATTAAAACACGCGTTTTTCATATTGGGTCAGCATTAACGCTCCAATTTTAATGTTTTTTAATCCTTTTTCAAAGGCATTTCTAATATTGAATCAAATCATGATTTCCAATACTGATATGATAGCCCTAAAATCTAATTTAACTCGATTCTCACTGAGAGACATTGGGTAACTTTCGGTTTAACTTTAATTACCCGCCATGCAGGAAAGGTTGCCCACCCATGTTCTACAATAGGAATTTATTTACCACATTATTCACCATTAGTACGGCTCTTTGAATGCTGAGTTTTATGTTGAGTTGAGAAAACAGTGACTTATCTGGTCTATTCGGTTGCCGACTGGTTGCATAACTGATAATTGAAGCTAGCGATGAAAAGGGAAAAGGTGACTGTAATAAGAGCACTGAAAAGAAGAAAAGGTAAGTAAGGTGTGACGAGAAGCAGCGGAGATAGTGATAGATGAAGGGGAAAATATTAACTCGCGGAAGAAGGGTTAAGTGAAAAAGGATGTTGATGCCTTCCACAGAATATGTATACGATGAAATTTTAATTAAGCTTCACTGCGCTGTCATTTTATGCATTTAAATGAGCTCTCGGAGAAAGCAAGATGGCATGATGAATTTCAATTGTTTTCCCAAAATGTTATTATTTGTGAAAGATGCTCCTATATAAAACGCAACCATACTGTTAAGTTAAAACGAAGTTTACGTTAATACCTGCGTATGTAATTATTATCTCTTCAATTGCTGAGAACACGTTTAAGCGTTAAATATATTCGTGCCTTCAGTGCTACCCAACGTTATGCCTATGTTTGCCAGGTGTCCGGTATATAACCGGACAGTCCGGTGTTTGTTCTTTATGTCCGGGAAACAAATAAAAAAATACCGGTCATGCAAAAGACCCGTATTTTTATTTTTTATCGTTTTACAAATTTATTGGTTGTACGTAAAATTATTAAACAATTCATTTAATCGATAATTTTACAAAAGAAGCACTGAAGGTGTACAGTTATCTGGTGAAGTGGTTCACTTTTGTGTGTGCTCAGTCTGGAAAATCAAAATAAATCTCCATCCTTCGATGAAGTCATAGATATTTGGATGTTGTTGTCTTGAAAAGGAGAGCTCACTACAAACTCCCTTTTTTACGAAGTTCATGCCCGGAATGCAGTATTCCATTCCCTTCAGGGTACAACATCCTTTGATAAATGAAGTACTACTTCAGTATAGAATATACGCCGAAATTACTGAATCTATTTTAGTATTTCAGTTCGATTCTTTTCTCGAAAATGGGTGTTGGAAGAGTTTTAAGGTTAATGATCAATGTGTAGACTGGTGAGCGAAACAGATTATGCGTGGAATCAGTGAACTTTGGGTTTTTATTCAATATTCCGTTCAGGTGTTCCGAGAAGAAAGGTGTGTTTTTGAAAAACAGAAAATTTAGAAAAGCTGCACAATCAAATTAAAAGCATAACAATTCTGCTACACGTGATTAACATGTAAACAATTCCCTTCCCCCTCCCCGCTGATGTCCGGTATCTTTGTGGAGGACATCTGGCAACCCTATTTATATCAATCACTAAAAAAAATTTTTAATTACTAAAATAGAAAAATATCCCATTCTTCATTTAAAATTTTAAATATATTGTAAAATTGTAATACATATTATGAAATGTGTATTTTCTATTTTTTTTAAATCAGAATATTCCTAACTATCCCATTTCCTAAACGTAGCAGTTAAAAAGTCTGTCCGACGGTAGGTTTTTACTTTCTCCATATGCATAGTATAGAGAAAGTATTGTTTTCATGAAAAAAAAACGAATTCGATATTTCAACGGAAATACGTTTTGAGATCCCTCTGATCACGTTTTGACCGTTTTCTCGATGATGTCTGTGTTTGTGTGTGTCCGTATGTGTGACAGAAATTTTGCGTGCGCTCTAACTCAAAAAATATTCATCAGATCAGCATGAAAATCTATATTTGTTATTTTATATATACTCCTAAGATTTGAAAAGATTTTGATAACAATGGGTCAAACGGAAGTAGCATTTTGTCTTGTAAAATGTTATTTTCTTAAATATTTCGTTTAAAACTGATTTTTTGTATACACAAAGCAATTGAATCGCTAACGTTGAAGCATCTTAAGTTGAACTGTTCCTATCGCCGTATTTATTTGATTTTAGTTGAAAATTTACCTATGGAGAAAGTCATGTGTTGGACACATCAATTTATTTGATTATATGCTAAACCGGTTCAACACATTCTTTTCTTTGCAGCTTCTTCATTTCTTGGAAACTCTACAAGTTTTGTATTAGTGGGTACCCTTTCCTTCCCCTTTTTTGACTTAGAGTTTTCCTCCAATCAAAGTTTAATCGTACTTTCTCTTCTGAAGAAATGACTTATGTATGTCTCCTGATTTGAATCACTTTGATTATTGTTATATTGTCTCATTTTCTTTTTGATACCTTCTCATATATTTTACTATGTATCCGACCATTTTTCGTTTTCAGCATTATTCTTTATTCTCACAGTTCTTTGTTCTCCAAGCATTTCCTTACATTTTTCCGAAGCCTCCATGATTTCTTCTCGTAAAATACTGGACCATCTTCTTCCTTGTTCTTCACATATTTTACTTTTTACGGGTGATTTATCTCCATTAGAAGGATACAGTCGCATTTGTATAATTCTTTCTTGTGAATTTCATGTCACTTTTCAAAATAGTTACACGGTGTTTATTGACACTCAATCTGTTCTAAGGAGCTCGCTCTGATCGGGAATTCTTTTTCTTCCTTCGATAAAAGAAATTTAGATTTTTCTATATTCATTCCAATCCTTTATTCCTTCCCCGTTATCGCAAGTCCATTAATCATTTCGTGAAATTCCCCTTTCCTTCCTTCACATTATTACTTGGTCATTCACATATTTTGTGGGCTTAATAACGCGTCTCATTACTTTGAAAGCTCATTATAATCTGAAAGGTTGGAAATTTAACTCATATGGGTGAGTGCATATGAATGAACACAAATGTGAAGTTAGATAAGGAAAAAAAATCTGAACTTGACCGGGAATCGAACCCGGGTCTCCCACTGGTTAAAGCACCTACCCGGCAAGTGTGAGGCCCGGGTTCGATTACCAGTGAAATCCAGAATTTTTCCTCTTCTCTAATTTCACACTCATTGTAATGCTTCGTGTCTTTCTTCATTCATATAGGATAAGGTTGGTGTTTAGCAACGACCTTGTCTTTCTTTTCTTCCCCAATTTACTTCACCATTATCGTATTGGTATGTTCTCAGTGTTCTCGATTCGGCATGCAATCAATATCAGCCTTCAATATTTCCATTCCACAATATTATGCTTGCATGATCTCTTCTGCTTTATTCCTCTCGCTCAAAGTCTGTTCTCTAGGTAACTAATACAGTAACTATGGTTGCACTCTATTATCTTTCCGGATATGATTGCAGTAACTTGGATTATATCTCTTGTCTCTCTGCCTTTCCTGAAACCAAAGCAATACTATTTCTTCAGGTCTCCGTAATATATTACCTCAGGAGAATTCATTACGAATACCGTTAAAATCAATTCTCGGAAATAATAATTTCTTGGTTTACATTTGGGACAAGAGTCACGGAGAGAAAATGGCGAAGACTGGAAGGAGACATGCGGTCGGTGGCCTTAACGGTGGTGTTAAGGATTCAGGATTTTTAAAGCCTCAAAAGGTCCATTTACTTGAGAAAATACGGAATATAGGTGTTTGTGCGACGGCGTAGAATATTTGGGGCGCGTGTTTGTGCGTCCCCACGTGTTTGTTGAGAGCAAGACGAAATGAATATGGAAGCGGGGTCGCCCTTGGTGAATAATCTCCGCCGATTTAGCATTGCAATTGCTGTTTTTCAGAATAAACATCAATTCGGTTTTGCAAAGCATGAATGAACTGAACAATTTCGCCAAACATTCCTCGAGTGTGAATTCTTCTGAGGTCGTCTTTAGCAGCTGATATAATATACGCTGGTCACAATTAAAGATAAAAACGGAAAATTGTTATACGTGACGGAGGATTTGAGAAATAGAAGGAAAGAATATATAGAAGAGTTATATGCTAAAGATTTGAAGCCAGAATCTCTTGATATAGAGACGGAGGAAGAGGTGAACTGCGACAATGTAAGACCGGGAATATTTAATACTGATATTGAAAAGGCTCTCAGAGATATGAAGTCAAAGAAATCAGTAGGAGATGATGATCTCCCCATAGAAGTGTTAAAAGATAAGAAAAGGGGAGATAAAGAGTTTTGGTGCCTTCAGTATTTCCAAATTATAGATAGGTATAGTCAAAATGTTTTGATTAATCATTGAATAAATTAGTTTGTCACACTCATATATTACTGAATTAAAAAAGGATTTTAAGTTTAGAATACTAAATAAACGTCAATAAATAAAACGCTCTTTTTCATATTGTTACATCGAATTGAGCTCCCATTTTAGTTCTTTTTCTTATAACTTTTCACGGTTACATATTGTAAGCAACGCTGTAACATGCGGACTAATTGCAGTTAAAGTCAATGCTATGAACTTTCAAAATAAATCATCTTTCTATATTTATGCCATAAAACTTCAAAAAATTTTCATCCTGACTGAGTTCAAATTTTACTGAGAACACTGGTATAAATGGTTAAAATTAACACTAGTATAGGAAAACAGAGCTCCAAACATGCTTCGATTTATTTTTTGATTAAAAACTCTTAACTTCATATACTAAAGGAATTTTTTCTGCATCAAATCATCTGGGAAGTTTATTGAAATACATTTTGGGTGATTCGAGTATTAACAAATTTTTCGCTATATCTGAAAGTATAAGTATGTCATTGAACGGTCATAAATTGATGTGCTCTCTCAATTTATGCTTTTGAAGCAAACATTTGTCCAAATAGTGAAAAAAATCATACCCAGCAAAACAAAAAATATTCTCGGCTAAACATAAACTTCGAAAAAATACCAAAAGCAGTGATAACTTGACATGTATTTCGAGAAAACCATCAGAGTACATCCGCACATCTCTGGCTTCTAGTTCCTTTGGAAAACAAAGAAAATCCAGTGGAACAGAAGATTCAGTTATCAAAAACTCTTAACGCTGAAGAAGCAAGAGTGAACTTGAGGATATCATGGATGCATGCGCAAAAAGGAACTAGAGAGAGATAGCGGAGAGATGGGGTGGGAGGGGGCGAAAGGAGAGTGCGCGTGTATACGTCGCTTCCTCCGGAGCCTCACGGGATCACCATCCTTCGACCTCCCTTCTTCTCTGCCACCGAGCGGGAGAATAATATTCCTCTAACTTGGTCCGCTCCTGATGGGAAACTCCAAATACTTTACCTCAATTCACCCAATCGTCCCCTCCCCCCCCCCCCCCTTTCACACCCTCATGTTCCTTGGGAACTCCTCTTCTACACTGGTTGTGTGTGCCGCACGACTTCGCACATATGCAGATTCCCTTAATCCACTACTCCTCCCCCCCCCCCCCCATCAGGTAGTTTCTTTTCTCCGTTCCACTCCTACGCTTCCCCCAAAACTCCCTCCTCAACGCCTCCTTTATCGTCCTTCCCCCAAGAGCTTTTCCAACCTCCCAAAACATTCACTCCTGGCTAGTTTCACAGCCTCAAGTTTGAACGGCGAGATTCCTTACCCGCATGCATATGAATTCGGAAGACTATTTCCATGAAATCCCCTTTGGCGCCGTCTTCTTCTGGCTCCTACGCGGCTATAACAGGTGACGTCTTCTCCCTATACAAGTGTATAAACTCCCCCAACTCAACTCTCTCCGCGTTTGAGGTGAGAAGCAGAGGAGAAACACCCTCTTGTGATATTTCTCGGAGGGGAATTGAGGTTTTGGAGGAGGAGGAAGGCAGGGATTCTTGACCAACAATAAGGGGTCGTTAAGGAGGTTTTTAGAGGCCTTTTAAGACGTGATTCTCTTTCGCCCGCTTCGTGCGTGTGAGGGGCAACGGAGTAAAAGGTTTTTCCAAAAAAGGTAAAAGCGTTTTGTTTGGATTTGGATTGTTTTGCGGGTAATAAAACGTGCTCTCACGGTATCTCAATCGTCGGAAAGAAATAGCTCGTAATTTTTAAAGCAGGAAAGAAAGAAATCGTTTTAAATTGCGCAGCTTGAGCATACGACGGATATCTAGGTGGTGAAAGAATTTTGTCGCTAAAATATAGCGTTGCAAGGAAAGATGAATTTTTGCCTGTATTTTAATAGGAATTATGAAAGATTACATTTCGGTTTTAGGTCACTGTTATGCAAGAGAAATAGAATTTACAATAGGGAGGTTGTTGTTTCAGAGAATCGTGGCTGAATGACTTGAACCTACCAAATGGTTTCATTATGAAAATAAGAAACTTTTTGCACCTGCATCATCCCTGATGAGGCCTTCTGCCTATAAAATGGTATTCTAATCTGGCTCATGTATTATAGGAAATCAAATTATGTAAAAATCGATGTTATGAAATGCGATGCATATATATGGCTTATCGAAAATCAACAATTTTTTAATTGAATTGACTTGAATGCTGAGTTTCCGCACAGCGAGCATCGGTTCGAATACTGACGGTTATTTCAAAATGAGTTTGCGCCGCCCCGATAAATTTCATTTGATGTTAGTAATAAATTTCACATTGTGGCAGAAAAGAGTCGTATTCTATAATAATATGCACTAAAAGCATAACTTATTCTATGACGTGGTTACTTTTAATATTCTTGTATATTGTGTGAAAGTTTAAGGCGTCGAAAACGATAAACAGCAGAATATTGGCGATTTTTTATGAGCTATTTTCCCAAGAAAATCGCGAGTCGTTAAAAAAATCGTCGATTTTTACTTAATTATACACACCAATGAAACTTTTTTCATACATGATCAGTCGTTTTTTAATATTAGTTTTAATACGGCGATCAAAGCTTCGAAAGTTTTCCCATTAACCTGTGGTCCAATTTAGCTTTATAAAACTTAACTGAATATTGATTGCTATTTTTAAGGAAAATTTATTATAACCTCCATAAAAGGCTTATTTTTATGTTACTAGGTCGACATTGAAATTGACTCGCTCTCGTTTTTTGGTATAACTTGTTAAAAACAACTAATCAACTGCAGTTTACGAATAATATTTTATTTCCTCGCAATCTGTATTTCCAACAAATAAAATTATATTATCATTATATAAGGATAAATTTCAACCTACGGTAGAATTTATCGGTCCCAAATATTTTGTTCATTGCCAAGGAAAGTTTAAAATACCGTTTTAACTTATAATATAAGTCAATCTTATGCAATCATAGGTAGTTTCCAAAAGAGCATACTCCAAGCTGCGTTTTAATCTAGTATGTGAGAAAACGTAAATGAGTTATATTCGGATAAAATTCCTGTCGTCATAATTTTTAAAAGTAATTAATTCTCAACAGCTTTTTTTTCTGACGGTATTCTGAATGACGTGTCTCATTATATATGACCCCGTCCGATAAAACTCAATCATATTATTCAAGACTTTTACTTTTTGCACAAGTGCTGATAATTATCGATAACAAAAATTCAACGATTTAGGGCATAGATTATTTTTCGCGACGATCATTTTGTTGTCGTTAATTTTTATGAGCAGAAGCTATTTTCATGTAGTAGCCGTTGGTATGATCACGTATTGATCTTACACTCCGTTTTCGTTGGCCGCATGGATGTAACATAAGGAGGACTGAGAGCTTCGAGGATCCAAGCAGGAGGAGGAGGGGGGTAAGGAAGAGGGAAGATAGTAAGGACGAGTTAATCCATATTCATCTTGGGTGCATGGGGAAGATCCGCGGCTCCACTAATGCTTCGATTTCAGACAGCCTCCTCTCTCCGGCGAATTAATTTGCCTAATCAGTTTTTATTGTCCATAAAAACCTAATTTGATTCCCATTACTCCCTCATCATTTCTACTTTAATCGTGAAATTCTGGTTTTTGGTCCCTCAGCGGGTCTTATCTATTTAAAGGAAGAGGTTGTTACTGTCTGCCGAGGAAATAAAACAAGTTAGGAAAGTGTACAACGTATCACAAATGGGCGCTTTTCGTGCAGTGGAGTATTAGAAAGAAATTATATATCTGTACGTAAGGGAAATAGCGTTTCAAAGTTCTTTCCTTCATCATAAATAATCCATTTTCTTCCTATTTAAAAATATTGCATGCGCACGTAAGTAATTTAAACGTTTATTTGTGAGGTTGTTTATGTTAGCAACAATGAAGAAGTAACCATGCAAGAAATTTTCAAAGTTCAAGTCGAATTAAGACATTCTGGTTTGATTTTCTCGTTAACGGATACTCCTACGATAAAAATGTTTAGGAAAGAAAATACTCTACTTTACTAGTGATACCACTTTTATTTGAGAAATATTTTGATATGAACAATACTTGACGAGATATGACGAAAATTTAATTTTTTGTCACCAGTAAAGTGGTACCCTTGATTGGCATACGTGATTCACTTTTGCGATTTTCTTATTATATTTTATAGTAAGTCCTTAATATCAAATTTCACGAAAACCCGTTGAGTAGAAGCCGAGAACGAACATGCGGACAGACGGACGGACCGACGATAATAGGCGCCCACGCTAGAAGCGAAACGCGCCTAAAAACAAAACATAATTAGGCTGGAGTTTGTTTTTAAAGGCATGCATTTTTTATCGCCTTTTTATTTTTTTGTGGGGCGGGATTTTTGGCTGTATGCCGAATTCATTTAGGCATATTTACTATTTATAGTAAATAATGTTGAGAGGAGAAATTATAAATCTGGATAAAAATATCTTCTACGAACGGGAATTGAACTTCGGCCTACCACTTGCGGGACGGATGATATTCCATACAACTATAATGGCAAACTAATTCTCGTTTCAGAATGTGGAATTGTTCTTGGTTGGGGTTAGGTTAGCCAAGCTAGTGTCCTCCTTCCTCAACAGATGTCCTCTGTGGATTAAACCAAATAAAATTAACAAACTTCTCAATTATGAGATTTTATTCGGAATATAATGTAAAGTGATAGACTATATATTAAACTTCGCCATTACATATTGTTATCTATTGGTGGTCGAGTTGTATTATTTGATGTATGGTACCTTGAACTTTTTCTTACAAAAATATTAGGTATTCCCCGTGACCAGGTTGATTTTGCACATAAATATCGCGTTTACTAGTAAAAGGCTTTCGTCTAAGAAGCGGAAATGTTCAGTTTGTTGGGAAAAATGCCTTTTATAAGCCAGAATAAATTAAAATAAAGAAGACGTGTAATTTTCATAAGCATATAATTGCAACAAATCAACACCGTACCCCACTGATTGTGTTGGATTTATTTAATGCAGTGCGGGGACATATTTGGTGAATCGTCTTTTACTTGCTATAATAAAAGTCATTCGTCCATATTTAACCAATTTATTATTACTGCATATCCAATTTGAAAATTCTGGGCACACTAATTTCCGTATCAATCGGATATCTTTGCCTACAATGACAAACGCCATTCAACCAGACCTGGAAATAAAGGGGTATTTTATTCCTTAGGCGAATATTTCCCTTGGCACTTGGGCTGTAAAATAATCCGTAATTAATTTCTATGAGGTGAGAAAAAATTCCTTTCCCTCGTTTCTTTACTTTTACGCCGTCAAATACAGGCCAGTGCCTGCCCCTGATGACGCAAGTTGCACTTTGGCAATTTGGTGGATGATATTCCGAGTTTCTCGTCTACGTTGATACCTTTGATGGTGATCTTTTATTTAGACTAAGCTGGTTGACAGACACTTTAACCCTTAACTGCGTCAACCGCTTATACGCGTCTACCTGTGTTAATTGGTTGTTTGAACTGCTTTTAAGCTCTTCGTAGTGTATTTCTTTTACTCTCAGCTGGTTACTCTTAACTGCTTACACACGTTAAAATTTCCCAGTTGCATATTGACATCTATTAGTGGCCAAGTTGAATAATCTGATGTACGCTACCTAGAACTTTTTCATGCAAAAATATTAGGTATTCCCGGAGACCATGTTGATTTGCACAGAAATATTACGTTTACGAGTAAAAGGCTTTCGTCGAAAAATCGGAAATCTTTGGTTGATATTGATATTGTTGAAATTTTTAGGCAGCAGGTAAAACTCAACAGAACCAACCAAACGGGCTACCGTAATTTTCCATATATAATACGCATTTTTTCAGAAAAAATTGATCTAAAAGTTGGGGTGCTTATTATACATGGTAACAAATTAAAACATTTTACTCCGGACAGTCAATAACAGTTAGATCTGCATGCATTGTCGCTGATAAACCATAATTGTTATTAATATTCTGTATCCATGGCATTTCTTTTCAAATTTTTGTTTGAAAAGCGAAAATGAGAACATTTTATATTATTCATCGATAGAGATAAAATGTCAAATTTCGTGGTAATTACTAGAAATCCGTGTAAAAACCGTTCGGAGTCGATACGTTATTACGGAAGATATCGTCCTCATCTCTAGGGCTTAACTCGGGCTAACGGAAAATGATTGCTATCCGAAATGCGAGCCGCCACAATGTGTCGAATGCTTCTTCTTTCAATCGCTAGGCAGGTGGAGAATTCGAGTTAATCATTTAATTAGTTAAATCCCTTTATAGCATATAAATTATGGGGAAAACATGTTCGATTTACGTCGTTTAGATATACGTCGCCGGTTCTAGGAACACATCCCCGACGTACTCGTAAATAGGAGATTACCTGTACTCAGACTTCCCCCTCTCTTACCCAAATATTTCTTTCGTGTTTTTAGATTTCAGAACAGAAAAATGAAAACATTATCCTCT